>JAKWIY010002008.1:0-12390 GCA_027704805.1 Solanum corneliomulleri | reverse complement strand
ATACTACCAATATATATCATTCGCTATTAAGAGTTTACTACGAATAGCATAAAACCATAACCTACCTCCACCGAAGAATAGTGATCAAGCAAGCAAATTTCCCAAGCTTTGTTTCCTCTTCGTTTCTCCTCTTTCTCGTTCAATCGTCTCTCTCTCTTTGTTATTTCTATTTTTCTTATTCAAAACCTCTTTCTTTTACCCTAATTACCATATAATTAAGTATAAAAGGTGACAATAATAACCCACTAATTAACTCAAGGTTACCTCTTTTAACCCCCAAGTAATTAGACTTATTACATTAACCCACTAACTTTAATAATTAATAGCAGGCAACAAAACAAAAATGTCCCTTAAAAATTTTAAAAATCCGACCCAGCTGGGATTACGCAGCTTGTGACGGTCCGTCATGGCTATGACGGTGGTCCGTCCTGCAGGTCCGTCACAAAGTTCAGAGACTCGGTTTCCTTGAAGAGTCTGTGATGGTCCGTCGTGCCCACGACGGTCCGCTTGCATTTCCATCCGAAGTTCAGAGAGTTGATTTCAGTACCCAATTTTCAGAATTTCTAAGTGTTTTGAAACGAGACCCCCTCGACGGTCATTCGTGCCCATGAGGGTCCGGCGTGGGGTCCGTCGTCTCAGCCAGTTTTTCCAGAATTAAATCTGCTGCTCAAAACGACTAAACAGGTCATTACAATAGATACCAGTTTACCCATCGTTCGTCCTCAAACGATCACAAGAAGAAAAACAAGGGCGAGAAGGAGTACCTGAATCTATAAACAGGTGTGGGTATCTTTCTTGCATATCAGCCTCTTTCTCCCAAGTGGCTTCTTCAACGGGTCGATTCTTCCATTGAACTTTGATGGACGCAGTCTACCTTGACCTCCACTTGCGAACTTCTTTATCTAAAATAGCAACAGCCTCCTCCTCATAAGACAAATTTTCATCAAACAGAACTGAATCCCAACGAATGATGTAGTTTCCATCCTCATGGTATCTTTTCAACATAGACACATGAAATACCGGATGCACTCCGGACAGCCCTGGAGGCAAGGCAACTCATAAGCCACCTCCCCTACTCGCTTAAGTACTTCAAAGGGACCAATATACCTTGGGCTTAGTTTACCTCTTTTACCAAACCGCATCACCCCTTTCATGGGTGAACCCTTCAGCAAGACTTGCTCACCCTCCATAAACTCCAAATCTCTAACCTTTCGATCTGCATATTCCTTTTTCCTACTTTGCGCTGCTAAAAGCTTTTCTTGAATAGAATTAACTTTATCTAATGAATCCCTCAAAAGGTCAGTACCCCAAGGTCTAACATCAAATGCATCAAACCACCCAATGGGAGACCTACATCTCCTACCATACAATGCTTCGAATGGGGCCATGCCAATACTTGAGTGATAACTATTATTGTATGAAAACTCCGCTAAGGGTAAGAAGTTATCCCAATGACCACCAAATTCTATCACACATGCACGAAGCATATCCTCCAACACTTGAATCGTTCGCTCAGACTGACCATCGGTCTTAGGATGGAACGCAGTACTAAGGTCCAACCTAGTACCCAATTCCGCATGCAATGTTTTCCAAAACTTAGAAGTAAACTGTGTACCTCTATCTGATATGATGGAGAGTGGAACCCCATGCAACTGAACAATTTCTGAGATATAGATTTTGGCTAACTTCTCGGCATTGTAAGTCACCTTGACCGGAATGAAATGAGCAGTCTTAGTTAACCTATCAACAATCACCCAAATAGATTCATAATTATCCATTGTCTTTGGAAGACCAACCAAGAAATCCATTGCAATTATCTCCCACGTCCATTCCGGAATCGGCATTCTCTGAAGTGTTCCTCCGGGCCACTGGTGTTCATACTTTACTTGTTGACAGTTTGGACATTTGGCAATAAAATCAACAATATCACGCTTCATTCTACTCCACCAAAAGTGTTGCTTTAGGTCACGATACATCTTGGTTGCACCGGGTGTATATAGATACCTTGAACTATGAGCCTCTGTCAGAATAGTGTTGATCAAACCATCGACGCGGGGTACACATACCCTTCCCTTAATCCTCAACACACCTTCCTCATCGATTGTTGCTTCCTTAGCCTCTCCTCGCAACACTCTATCTCGGATCCGGATCAATTTCTCATCATTAAAATGCCTTCCCTTAATCTTGTCAAGGAGGAAGAAGATCTTGCCTCCACACAAGCTACACAATCCTCCCTCTCATTTACTTCTAACCTCATAAGGTCATTAGCCAGAATCTGAACCTCTCTAGCCAATGGGCGTCTAGAAACTTACAACTTAGCTAAACTTCACATGCTTCCCGCCTTTCTACTTAAAGCATCCGCCACAACATTCGCTTTTCCCGGATGATACAAAATAGTGATGTCGTAGTCCTTCAGTAGCTCCATCCATCTCCTCTGTCTCAAGTTCAAATCTTTCTGAGTAAAGACATACTGTAGGATATGATGATCCGTATAGACCTCACACTTAACCCCATATAAATAGTGCCTCCATTGCTTTAATGCAAATACTACCGCATCCAATTCCAAATCATGGGTCAGATAGTTACGTTCATGCACCTTTAATTTGCCTTGAAGAATAAGCAATTACACTCTTCTCTTGCATTAGCACTGCACCCAAAAAAGAATAGGATGCATCACAATAAACAAAGAAGTTCTTACCTTCCACTGGCAAGGTAAGAATTGGTGCAGTAGTCAACAAGGTCTTGAGTTTCTGAAAGCTTTCTTCACACTCGTCCGACCATACAAATGGAACATTCTGCTTAGTCAAGTTCGTCAATTGGGAAGCAATGAAAGAGAATCCCTTGACAAATCGACGGTAATAGCTAGCTAAACCAACAAAGCTCCTTATTTCTGACACATTAGTAGGTCTTACCCAATTCTTCACTGTCTCAATCTTAGAAGGATCCACCATCACTCCATCCTTAGAAACCACATGCCCCAAGAAGGACACTGAATCTATCCAAAACTCACACTTGGAGAATTTGGCGTAAAGCTTTTTCTCCCTTAATACTTCCAACACAATTTTCAAATGCTCCTCATGTTCCTTCATACTTTTAGAGTATATCAGTATATCATCAATAAATACGATCAGAAAGAGATCTAGATATGGCTTAAAAATCCCGTTCATCAAGCACATGAAAGCAGCAGGGGCATTCGTAAGACCAAAAGACATCACTACAAATTTGTAATGCCCATACCTGGTTCGAAAAGCAGTCTTTGGCACATCCGTTGCCCGTATTTTCAATTGATGATAACCGAATCTCAAGTCAATCTTAGAGAAGACAAAAGCACCTTGTAACTGATCGAACAAGTCATCAATGCGAGGAAGAGGATACTTGTTCTTAAATGTTAACTTATTTAGTTGTCTGTAGTCTATGCACATCCGAAAACTCCCATCCTTCTTCTTTACAAACAACACCGGAGCACCCCTAGGAGATGCACTTGGTCTAATAAAGCCTTTGCTTAACAACTCTTGAAGTTGTGCCTTTAACTCTCTTAACTCCGCGGGAGCCATTCTATAAGGAGGTATAGAAATGGGGCGAGTACCTGGTTCCAGATCGATGCAAAAATTAATATCCCTATCCGGTGGCATACCAGGAAGATCTGCAGGGAACACATCCAAAAACTCACGGACTACCGAAAATGTTTCGATTGAAGGTACTTGGGTAGTGTCATCCCTGAGATGTGCCAAGAAAGCTAAACACCCCTTGCTAACAATTCTCTTAGCACGAAGAAAGGAGACGATACGAACCGGATTGGAAGTGTAGTCGCCCTCCCACACTAATGGGTCTGTCCCAGGCTTGGCTAACGTCACAGTTTTAGCATTACAATCCAAGATTACAAAATTCAGAGAAAGCCAAGTCATACCCAGAATCACATCGAAGTCAACCATTTTTAAAATAACCAAATCTACATAAGTGTTGCTCCCCACAAAGGTAACCAAACAAGACCTATATACTTTTTCAACTATCACGGACTCACCCACCGGAGTAGAAACACGAATAGGCATATCAAGCAATTCACAAGGTAAATTAAGACCAATAGCAAATGAAGAAGATACATATGAAAATGTGGAGCCAGGATCAAACAATATAGAAGCCATGCAATCACAAACCAAAAGATTACCTGTGATGACAGCATCAGATGTCTCCGCTTCAGATCTCCCAGGGAAAGCATAACAATGGGCCCTATCACCTGTGTGCCCGTTGCCCCTACCATGTTGAGATGTAGTGGTTCCAGTTTGCCCATCACCCCGTCCGTTTTGGTGACCACCGTTACCTCGACCACCACGTCCTCCAGGATGACGGCCTCTACCATGACCACCTCTACCTCTGACTGTGGGAGGTCTGTAACTCTGTCTTGGACAATACCTCTTAATGTGTCCTGTCTCCCCACATCCATAACATTCTCTGGATTCAAGCATCGGTCTATTAGAGAAGTGTTGACCGGTCTGAGGTGGACCCCCAACTACAGTCTGTAGTGAAGACTGAATTGGTCGGACTGAGTAACCTCCTGAACCCTGTCCTCTAGATTAAGATCCATTAAACTCACCTCCCTTTCGAAACATTTTTGATGCCGATGCCATGGTGAAGTCATCTGGCTTTACTCCTTCCACCTCTATCACGAAGTCTACCACTTCTTGAAAGGATTTTGCCGTAGCCGCTACCTGAAAGGCTGAAATCCGCAATTCTGACCTCAACCCCTTCACAAAATGGCGAATCCGCTCTTGTGGACTGAAACAAAGTTGGGTGGCATATCTGTAAAGGGCACGAAACCTAGCCTCATATGCAGTAACCGACATTCTACCTTGCTCTAGGCTCAAGAACTCAGCTCTTTTCCTATCCCTCAAAGTTCGGGTGATGTACTTCTCCATAAACAAGCTAGAGAATGAGGCCCAAGTCATAGGTGGTGCCTCTGTTGGTTGACACTCAACATGTGACCGCCACCACATTTTGGCGTTCCCTTGGAACTGATAAGTCACAAACTCAACACCAAACCGTTCTACTATACCCATCTTGTGTAGTATCTCATGACAGTCAACCAAAAAGTCGTAGGCATCCTCAGATTCAGCACCCTTCAAGACTGGAGGTTTCAATTTCAAGAACTTACTGAAAAGTTCATGCTAATCATTTGTCATTATAGGCCCTGTAGTCAGACGAGGAAATGTGCCTATTTCCAATAAGGCATCCATGCGGGGAGCCCCAACAGCGGCCGGTCGTACTTCCGGAACCTGAGGTGCTGGTGCAGAAAACACTGGAGGTGTCTGGCCTTGATCACATAACCCGCTAAGATAAGCAAGAACCTGATTAATCATCTCTGGGGTAGGTTGGGGTGGTAATTCCCATTCTGCACTTGTTCATTCTCCCTTTCCTCACCCTCTCTTACTACTTCCTCAGTCGGTGGAGAGCACTCCCTAGTACCAGATGGGCTAGTGCTTGGTGGTATACCCATAGATGGGCTTGTTGTCCTCTTCCTCTAGAGGACGTCCTCCCACGACCTTTTCCACGGCCTCTGTGCCACTACTCCTCTTCGAGCTACAGCCCAGTGGCTGGCTCAGACGCTTCTTGTATTGCCGGTGTTGGTGTTGGCGCAGTCGTTGCTCTAGTTCTAACCATCTGCGAAATAGAGTGAAGATGGTCAGATACCAATTTGTATCACCTAGATACCAATTGGATCCAAGTAATAGCACGAAAGAAAGAAAGAATGAATGGAATTTTTCCTAATGTCTTATAGTCTCTCAAAGAAAAGTAACGGCGTCCCCCTACCATTCCTTAAGACTCTACTAGACTCGTTCTTGTGTGATGAGACCAACGAACGTAATTCTCTGATACCAAGTTTGTCACGACCCAAAACTGAGCCGCGACAGGCACCCACACTTACCCTCCTTTGTGAGCGAACCAACCAATCTAAACCCCAACATTTTAAACATAATGAACAAAATACAATGCGGAAGACTTAAACTCATTAATGAAAACCAATTCAATAACTATTATTCCCCAAAATCTGGAAGTCATCATCACAAGAACATCTATGATCAAATTACTAAACTAAGAGTATTCTAAGAAGCTAAAACAAGTAAAAGCTAGTCCATGCCGGAAGTTAAAGGCATCAAGACATGAAGAAGAAGATCCAGTCCAAGCTAGAAGCATTAGGTCACCCTGAAAATCCAGTGTAATGAAGACTGGCTAGAATTGCGGTTGAGTTGAAGACGACGGTACGTTTGCTGCACTCCACATATAACAAGAAAAAAACATACAAGTAGGGGTCAGTACAAAACACGAGTACTAAGTAGATATCATCGGCCAACTCAAAATAGAAAACAGTATATATCAGATAATATCATAAATCAACTATAATACTCAACATGTAGCAACAACAAGTACTATAATCATTAATAAGTACCGCAAAGTTCATACATGAGGACTCAAGCCTCAATATCATACTCATTTGGGAATTAGGTTCATTAGATTGAGTATATTAACATCTTTCAAGATTCATTATCTTTATTTCTCTTGTGTCGGTACGTGACACTCCGCTCCATATACTATCCTGGTGTCGGAACGTGACACTCCGATCCATATTCTATCCTGATGCCGGAACGTGGCACCCAATCCATATACTATCCTGGTGTCGGAACGTGACACTCCGATCCTCATATACTATCCTAGTACCGGAACGTGGCACCCGATCCATATACTATCGTGGTGTCGGAACGTGACACTCCGATCCTCATATCACATTCATGCAAGCATACAATTAAGCATATAGAAGGGTTTACAATACTACCAACACATATCATTCGCTATTAAGAGTTTACTACGAATAGCATAAAACCATAACCTACCTCCACCGAAGATTAGTGAACAAGCAAGCAAATTTCCCAAAGCTTTGTTTCCTCTTCGTTTCTCCTCTTTCTCGTTCAATCCTCTCTCTCTCTTTGTTCTTTCTATTTTTCTTATTCAAACCCTCTTTCTTTTACCCTAATTAGCATATAATTAAGTATAAAAGATGACAATAATAACCCACTAATTAACTCAAGGCTACCTCTTTTAACCCCCAAGTAATTAGACTTATTAACATTAACCCACTAACTTTATAATTATAGCAGGAATAGTCCAAAACGTCCCTTAAAACATTTAAAGAAATCCGACCCATCCTGGGATTACGCAGCCTGTGACGGTCCGTCATGGCTATGACGGTCCGTCCTGCAGGTCCGTCACAAAGTTCAGAGACTCGGTTTCCTTGAAGAGTCTGTGACGGTCCGTCGTGCCCACGACGGTCCGTCCTGCCATTCCGTCACGAAGTTCAGAGAGTCGATTTCAGTACCCAAATTTCAGAATTTCTAAGTGTTTTGAAACGAGACCCCCTCGACGGTTCGTCGTGCCCATGATGGTCCGTCGTAGGGTCCGTCGTCTCAGCCAGTTTTTCCAGAATTAAATCTGCTGCTCAAAACGACTAAACATGTCGTTACAAAATTCTTAAGAAACGTATGGAAAATCTTAATGAAATTAAAAGTCATTACATCACACTTTAATAAAAATGTAATTTGGGATGTATAGGTAATTTATTTCTTTTGAAACCTAATATTTTATATACTTTGCATTACTCTTAATTAGTATTGTAAAAGTAGTATTACAAAATGTTGTTGGTGGCATTAGTCATTGAAGACATATGTGCCACTTGATTGTCATTCTTGATTCCTCTATTATCTTTGTAACCTATGTAACTCCTAAGGACATTATATTCACTATTTACTACACTTATTCATTACTAGAAAGACGTCTTCTAGTATAAATAGTGGTGGTCTTCATTTTGTTTGAGACACAACACACAGCAGAAACATAGAGTGATAAAGATTGTTAAAAAGAGATTTTTTATTAGTTGAAGGGATGTGTTCTTTTTTGTGGACTTTTACACTCAAATCTCGTCCAAAATTGATGAGTTATTCTTTGTGAAGGTTATTGTATCTTGGAGGGGACAAGTCAAAGATAACTACTGATGGACCGGTGAAAACATTTGTTACCGTGGGCTTGAATCTCCTTAAAGAGAGCGAGATATATGCACCTCAGCCTGAAGATATTTTATTATTTATTTCATTTTTATTTGTAATCTTGTAATTTTTGTTACCTTGTAAGTTTTCACTAAAAACTTTAAGGAGATTCATCATGGCAACAATTGAAAAAATCGCGGATGTCAAGATGGGAGACCTTAACCAGCCATTTTGGTTCAATGGTAACCATTTTAAGAGATTGAAGGGTAAATTACTTTTCTACTTATGTCTTCTCAATATGTGTTAATTTAGAAGAATTCTAATAAAAAGAAGACATCACCTCTATGAATGTTGATGAAACTATTTCTCATCTAGCTAAATTGGAAATGTATGATGGTAATTTTTTATAAATGTCAGTATTATATTCTTAATTGTCTATCTGATAATTTTTATGATTATTATGATAGAACTTAGTCTATTGCAAAGAAAATTTAGAAGACATTTGCAGAGTAAGTATGATACCAAAAAGGCTGGAGAAAAAAAAATGTGGTTAGTAGATTTTTTTCGTTTACAAATACTGGACAATAAATAAGTGGTAGACCAAGTTAATGACTTCATCATGATTGTTGGAGAGCTTATCTTTGAAGAGGTTAAAATTGGAGATAACATTATTATTTGGGACATAGTAGATAAACTTCCACCTTCTTGGAAGGAATTTCAAAAATCTATGTTCCACAAACAAAAGAAAACCTCTCTTCAAACCTTGATAATGAAAATCCGCATGGAAGAAGAATCAAGGGGCCAAGATGCACTTTTACAAATAGAAGATAACAACATCACATCGAAGGTACATTTAATTTCTTCGAATAATTCTACTCTTGAAACTCATAAAAATACTTCTGTAAAGATTAAGAAAAAAAATTCTACAAAAACAATGGTAGATCTTCCAAGAAAAATAATGTTAAAAATCACTAAGTACAAAATCAACAAGTTCAAGAAAAGGGATCATGCCTTGTTTATGGCAAGAGTGGGCACACTGCTCGATTTTGCAAATTCCTGAAACGTGGAACTAACCCTCAGGCAAACGTTATTGAAGAACCTTTTTGTGGCGGTAATTACCGACATAAATATGGTTGAGAATGTTGATGGATGGTGGGCTGATTCTAGTGCAAATCATCATGTCTGTTATGACAAAGACTAATTAAAAAAATATACACATTTTGAGGAGCCCAAAACTATCATGCTTGATGATGCTCATACTACTCTGGTGCTTGGAAAGGGATATATCAAACTGTGTTTTACTTCTGGATGGGTATTAACTTTAAAAAATGTACTTTATACTCCTTTAGTGAGAAAAAATTTTATGTTTAGTTTTCTTCTTAACAAAACAAATTTAAACAGGTTATTGAATATGATCAATATGTAATTATAAAGAAGGTATTTTTGTGGGAAAGAGGTATGCATGTGATGGGATGTTTAAGTTGAATGTTGAAATGAATAAATCTTCTACTTCTGTTTATATGTTTTCTTCTACCAATTTTCGGCTTTCTCTTTTGTGTTATATTAATGATCGTTATGTTGAAATCATGAATAGTCTAGGATTAATCCAAATGGTTTTAAAAAATTTGAAAAGTGTGAGGCTTGTAGTAAAGCTAAAATCACTAAAAGGTCTCATTTTCAAGTTGAAAGAAAAACTGATTTGTTAGAATTAGTTCATACTGATATTTGTGAACATGATGGAATTCTAACGCGTGGATCTAATAGATATTTTATCACTTACTTTGATTATTTTTCAAATTTTACATACGTTTACTTGATGAAAAATAAAAGTGATGCTATTGAAAATTTCAAAACTTATCTCCATGAGGTTGAAAATTAGTTTGGAAGAAAATAAAAAGAAATAGAAGTGATAGAGGTCGTGAATATGAATCAAATGAGTTTAATTCTTTCGTTAGATCATTAGGAATAATTCATGAAACTACTCCACCTTACTCTCCTTCATCTAATGGAGTAGCAGAAAGGGAAAAAAATAGTATTTTGGTTGAATTGACTAATATCATGTTTTTTGAGTCACATCCACCTTTAAATTTTTATGGTGGAGTTATTTTAACTGTTTGTTATGTGTTGAATTGTGTGCCTTATAAAAAGTCTAAATTGACATCTTTTTAATTGTAAAAAGGTTACAAGTCAAGTTTGGGATATCTAAGAGTTTGAGATTGTCTAGCCTTTGTGAGGCTAATGGATCCCAATATTACAATGTTGAGTAAGAAAGTTAGTACTTGTGCTTTTCTTGGTTATGCTTCAAATATTGCAGCCTATAATTTTTTAATTTTGAAGATAATATTGTAATAGAATTCGGTGACGCTATTTTTCATGAAAATAAATCTTCATCTGATTCTAAAAATAGTAAGGTCAAATGATTGAACAAAATATTTTTTCACTACCTAGTTGTTATACTTCTACTTAGAAAAATAAATAAGTTGATGATTTTGAGATAAGAAATAGTAGAAGAGCTAGAATAGAAAAAGATTTTGGTTTTGATTTATAGGTGTTTAATGTTGGAGAGGACCTTCTCATATTGAAAGAAGAATTATCTTCACGTGATTCTATTTTTTGGAAAGAGGCTTTAAATGATGAAATGAAATCACTAATTTCTAATAAAACTTGAAAAATAGTTGATTTACCACTGGGTGGTAAAACTATTTGTTGCAAATAGTCTTAAGGAAAAAATTAAAACCGGTTGGATCTATTGATAAATACAAGGGTAGGTTTGTTGCAAAAGGTTTTAAACAACTAGAAGGCCCAGAATTTTTTGATACTTTTTCTCCAGTAACAAGAATTACATCCATAAGACTTTATTGTTGTGGCTGCAATATTTTATTTGCAAATTCATCAAATAGATGTAAAAATTGTTTTTCTAAATGGAGACCTAAATGAAGAAATTTATATGGATCAGCCCGAGTGTTTTGTTGAAGCATGCAAAGAAAGCAAAGTATGTAAACTTACTAAATCCCTATATGGCTTGAAACAGGCACCAAAGCAATGGCATGAAAAGTTTGATTCATGCATGATTGAAAATGGTTTTAAAACAAATGAGTGTGATAAGTTCATATATCACAAGTCTTGGAATAATTCACATGGGATTATTGTCCTATATGTTGATGATTTGTTGATCTTTGGTTATAACACGAATGTTATTGACAAAGCTAAAAGTGTTCTTACAAGACATTTTGATATGAAAGATCTTGGTGATATAAATTTTGTTCTTGGAATAAAAATAACAAGAACATTTGAGGGAATTCTTCTTGACCAGTTACATTATGTTGAGTAAATATTTTTAAAAAATATAACTTTCATGATTACAAGCGTTGCCACTCCTTTTGATTCAACTCTTCACTTATTTCTTGTTGAAAGTGAAAATGATGTAATAAATCAAAAGGAATATGCTAGTATAATCGAAAGTTTGAGACATGTGACTGATTGCACAAGGCATGATATTGCATATGCAGTAGGAGTACTTGGATGGTTTACAAGCAATTCAGGTAATGAACTTTTGAATGCTTTAACAAGAGTTATGAGATATTTAATTGGAACGAAAAATTGTGGTTTGTTCTATAAAAAGATATCATGATGTACTTAAAAGCTTTTGTGATGCAGATTGAAACACTTTATCAGGTGATTCATGTTCTACCACTGGTAATTTTTTTACTTTAGGTGGTGGTCCTGTTGGTTGGAAATAAAAAAAAAGCAAATTGTAATTCCTAACTCTACCATGGAGGCTGAACTAATTGTTTTAGCTTCAGCTAGTGAGGAAGCGAATTGATTATTCGATTTATTGTTTCAAATTTCTTATTTTGAAAAAACAATTCCTCCTATTTTCATTCATTGTGATAGCACTGCTACAACTGGTAGAGTTCAAAATCGTTATTACAACGGTTAATCTAGACCTATAAGGAGGAAACACGGTAATGTAAGATCATATTTGACAAATGGTACCATTAATGTTGATATGTCAAATCTTCCTTAACAAGAGAAAAGGTCTGGACAACATCGAGGGGGATGAGGTTGATTCCTACAAATCCTTAAGTCATGTATGAGGAATCCCAACCTAAGGACTAAAGATCTTATAACCAGGTTTAGAGGGAAAAACTAATCATATGATGACCTGTTGTGAAAATGCACTATCTTTTTATTCCCTCCCTATGATGTCAGTGCATTATTTCCTGTAGTTTGTGAAGGTTGGGTTGATAAAACTGTTAAAATGAATATTTGTGATCCATATTGGTGGAGTGTTAAGCTTACGGGAGCACTCTCGAGATATTCCCCTATGTGATGCGTGGAAATAGGTCGCTTCCTATAA
>JAKWIY010002007.1:0-12321 GCA_027704805.1 Solanum corneliomulleri | reverse complement strand
CAATCCAAAGCATGCTCATACTTACTTTCTAAAGAAGCCAAAATGGCAGATCATACCACACACATCACATGTTAGGAAGTTATTTCACAAAATTTTAATTTATTGCATCATACTAGTTTTTCATGAACATGCATCATTTAGGATAGTTATTACAATTCAAAGGCACACATTAATTATATTGGCTAGTGACACCAACTTCTTAAGTGTGAGCCTATATCAACACTTCCAACAAAACACAAATCACATATCATTAAAGGGAAATTATCTTTTCTCATTTAAAAAAAAAACAAAATACCTCAATATGGGGTCAAAATACCCTTACATAAAAGCATAACCAAGCATGTACATTAAACCACCTCATGAGGTCAAATGTGCATTCACCATATTAAGATGCACAACAACATGATAAACATGTAGTTTACCAAAAATCCATTTGCATGAAATAAGAATATTTCAAAACATGCATAACATAATGTCTTCAAGGACATGCATAACATATGGAGAACATACAAATTGTACTCATATGCAAGACTACAAAACATGAACAAGCTACTACGAACTTTTGGTCTCAAGCTTGATTAATAATAGAAGGAAAGGATCGGGTGTTCAACAACCTTACTACTCAATTCATTATCCCCCACTTGGGGTAAACCCATCTAAGAGAAACTTATAACAACCAAGAGAATTTTAACTTACCAACTTTACTATCAAGCACAACATCCCCCTCTTGGGACCAAGCTTCTGAAAACTCTTTTAAACATCACCTCATTCCATTCTAAGGTAGGAAAACTTCCTCCCTTAATATTCACTCTTCTCTATTATGTGAGGATTTCAAGTAATCCAAAAACGAGTATCTAAGTTACTCTACTTTTCGCATCCATCACCTAAAGTGGTTCTCAACATGGAGAAATTCAAGGAAGATGAATGTAGGAATACTAAGGGCACTCAAAACCTTACCATCTAGGCACATTATCCCCCACTTGGGGCGAGCTTAATCAACTCCACACCATATAATACCCCACTTCAGGTCAAATTCCTTGTCCCTTAAAGGCTTGGGTTGGGTAGGGCTGGACCGATCCTTTTTGACAAATCTACTTAAAATATTTGTTACTGTTGATACCCAATTTTGTCCCTAATTTCTTCTATTTTATTTTTTTAAATTCAAAATTACTTATAAGTCAATTACTTTATAATTCACTACTATTTTCCATTTATCACTATTGTTATCGTAATTAGTCATATTACTCTAACTTTACTATTTTTATGATTATCATCTTTCACAAATTTTTCATTTCCTGATAATATTTGATAAAGTAATAAATTTCATTTAGTATGGATTTATCACCTGCATTATATTTATTTTTGTGATAAATAATAGAAGGAATAAGGAACAAGTACCCCTAGACTATGAACAAATTTCAGAGACACACCTTAACTAAACTAAGGTTGTACTACCTTTCCGAACTCATTTTTTTGTAATTCTACACACCTTTTGGCTTATGTGTAACACTCTGTGATTTCACGTAATTGAGGTGTGACGGAGAAAATAGATGTCACGTAAGCCAAAAAAGTGCACAAAATTATAATTAAAAAAAAAGAGTTCAGAGGGGGGTGGGTGGGAAGTTGGACCTTAGTTTAGTTAAGATGCATGTATAAATTTCAACCATAGTCTAGGGGTTACTTGTGCCTTATCTCCATAATTAATTCAACCATAGTCTAGGGGTTACTTGTGCCTTATCCCCATAATTAATTCTAATTTGTGGGGGTTCATAACCTCTCAAAAACAAAAAAATATAATATTTCATTTTGTGTGGACTAATACCTCCCCCCCCCACCAAAACAAGATTATTATGATAAAATTTTGATATTTTTAAAAATCCCGTTGTATAATTAAGAGAAAGAGCAAAATTACCTCAAAATAACTACACGAATCAAATAACTATCCAAAAACCAACAACAAAGGGATTAGGTTAGGATCTATAGCAGTCAAAATAAAGTGAGAATTTGATTTGAAAAATGTATGTATATATATTATAATATATATATATATATATTATATATATATATATATATAATATATATATATATATAATATATATATATATATATGTAGGCACAATACATAAACATGGCTCTTAACTTGGCTTCAACGGACAATTATTCCCTTCAACTTTGAGTGTGCACAAGTAGACACTCAAACTTGTATAAAATTTAAAGTCGAACTCAAACAAATCCCTAGACTTGTTGGGACTTTCCCTTCTTGTGTCTCAACTATGCGATTCCTATTTAATCGTTGAACCACCCATAATTTGTTTCTTTTAAACATTGTTGGCTGATTTTGATCGGCTTTCTATTGTAAATGCCTTCAATTGTGTTCATATTTTAACTTTTTGATTGAAGAAATAAAGAAAAATTGTGTGTTAGTCTCATTTGTTTTCTAATATGTTCGAATGACTTGAAGTAAAACATAATTATCCTTGAATATTTTCACTATCGATTGAACTAATGAGTTCTTAAACAACATATGTATCCTCTATTAATACCCCTCACAAAGACTTGTTCCATATCAGTTAACGGTGTTCAAAAGGAATAAATTATGTGTGGTTCAATGATTCAATAGTAAAATAGTATAATTGAGGTACATGAGGGGGAACACCCCCAACAAGTTTAGGGATATGTTTATGTATTTGACCAAAATTGAACAAGTTGACACATGTGTCCTACATGACATAATACACATAGGACATAAAATTGTCATGCAGGATGTTATATAGGACGAATGTATCTATTTGTTCAATTTTATACAAGTTTAAGTGTCTACTTGTGAACACTCAAAGATAAGGTCATAATTGTCAGTTGATGTCCATAATATGCATGTATATGGTTTTTATGTGCATATTTTGAATATAGACATAATACATAATCATGCCCCTTAACTTGACTTCATCTGATCTTATGGTCTTTAACTTTGTCAGTGCACAAGTAGACATTTTAACAATCCAAAACTTGAATAGATAAACACTCTATTTTACCTTTCACGCGGATGAATTTCACGCATTTTATCAGGTAAAAAGGGTCATATTATGTATTATGCCCAAATCTTTCTATGGTGCAGATACATTTTTTAAATGAACTTTACCTACAAAGATAAAACATTGATAACATCTTATTCAAATGCTAAATAAGGTAAATGATTGTAGAAGTCAAATATTTTTGCTTGGACTTGTAGAAGTCATCCCAAAGAATAATAATATAAAATAACATTTAATTTTTGTCCTTAAATATTTTTCTAGAAGTCAATCAACTTTATTTACTCAACATCTATAGTCATTTTGACTTGAAATATAATTGGTGAAATATTGTTCAAAGGACGCGACAACCATGGACGTCAAAAAGCTCATTTTACAAAAGATGAAGAATCTCTCACAAACGCATTTACATCAAAAAATGGACTTGATTGAAAATCTTGAAATAATATCGATCATAATCACCCATGGAAGATCCATAATCCTCATCCTCAACTTAAAGTTTGAAATACCAGTGTCAACGTGAAACTTCTCAAATAAGAAGTAAAGCTGTCGTGTCAAGTAAATAACCCAACTAGTGAGGTTGGGATCGTTCCCACGAGGAAAATAGTCTAGACTTAACTTCAACCTGTTATTACTATTGTTTGGTCAATGACTTCCTTGGAAAGTAAAAACAATAAAAGGGGGGGGGAGGGTTTAGTTCTAAATGAGTGAAAATAACTAACGAAATTAAAAGAGACACTTAACAGCTTTGAATGTTGGATTTTAATCAATTAATCAAAGTAACTAGGGTTTACGTGTTCCCCACAGGTTCATAACTTGCTAATTCTAACTATAACAATTCTTTCCTAGTATCTTGCATGTAAAGTGATAAGTTATGTATTTCTAAATCCTTGGTCCGGCATCTAGAAAATCTCACTCGGCACCTTGGTCCAGCTACGTGTGTTGCTACCCTAACCCTTATCTTGACCTCATATTAAACATCATATTCAATATTTGACTAAGTTATTACCTCGTACCAATCAATACTAGCCTATTAGAAAGTATACACTAAATCTATGTTAATAATTCTTTTCCTATTATCTACCTCCTTGGTCCGGCAAGTATCATTAAGGCGAGTTCTAACGTTGGCCATCCGTTAAAAAGACTTCTAAGCGAAAGAATTATTAATACATGCAAGAGACCATTCTAGAATTGTTATTTTAGTTAGGTTTTATCTCATTATTTGCCTATGGTTCCCACAACCCTAGTTATGGAGTTTAGTTGCTCATAGTCATAATCACAATATTCAAATATATTAAATAAGAATTCATGTACTTACTTCAATGAGAAAGAGTAAAATCCGAAAGTTTGCTTGATTAATCACCAAAAGTCACTTGCAAGAATCTCAAAGTAATCAATAATCTAACACTAATAATACGGAGTCTAACCTAACAGAGTCTAACCTCAAAAACTAGGTTTTTCGAACTATTTATAAAAAAATAAAAACCTAATTAAACAAGGATTCTATTTGCTGGAAATCTGCCAAAACGCTGCTGGGTCGACGGACCTCGCGATGGACCGTCGTGGTCACGACGGACCGTCATGGACTCCGCGTCCCATACTTGTGCGATTTCTTCTGCTGCTCTCTTCATTCCCCTCGACGGCAAGTATGACGGACCGTCATAGGCACAACGGTCCGTCGAGGGTCTTCGTTCCAAAACACTTCAACTGTTGGAATCTGGGTACTGGGATTACTTCTCTGAACTTCATGACGAACCTGCAGGACGGACCGTCACAGACACGACGGACCATCACAAGCTGCGTAACCCCACACTTGGTCAGACTTCCCCATCTTCCTTCAGCAGCTGCAATACGCTGCCACCTACGGACCGTCACAAGCACGACGGACCGTCATAAGCTTCGTAGGTGGTCTCTTCTGCATTTCTTCACTCAAAATCTCCGCATTCAGCTTTGGACAGATTTCCTGCAAAATAAAAGAAACTTATATAAAAATTAGCACAAAAAGGTTTTGGACACACTAAACTTAAGGAAAAAGTATTAATAATACCGTGAAACCACGGTATATCAACACCCTCAACTTAAATTCGTTGTTTGTCCTCAAGCGACGCACTATGACTCAATACGAAATCTTTGTACAATAGTATCCATGTTTTATCCTTTGCAATTATTTGGCTTTCAATCCTGATTAATCTCATCAAATCTATGCATGCTATTACTACTAGGCTTGAATTATGTGGGATCAGAACATGACACAGACTCACCATTCACTCACACCTATCCTCTTTAATTTCTCACCGAGGTGCTAACAATTCCGGTATTGCAACTAGTGTCCTCACTTTAGAACAAAATCCTCATTTTTCACACAATGATTTCTATTTGTGTATAAGGATTACTTTTCAACACTCGCTCTTAGAACAAAGTCACACTCATTCATACCTATTGCCATAAGCTTTCTCTTATTTTCACTGCCTTAAGTTCGCTATACAACCCTTAGGATCACGATAGGACTTTCTTAGCTAGTAACATAGGCTCAGGGTCAGGTAGGGTATATTTAGGTATACTTTAGTGACTTTTTGCCATCCTTGACATCTCGGCTAAACCTTCCACTTTCTATCATTTTACCTCGCCCAATTTCTCGTATTCTTTCACCTTGCTATTTTCTCTTCTTTCTTCCTTTGTGTAAGTGACTCTCTTCTTTTCTTGTTTGTATTTCTTGTATATTTTTTTCTTTTTCTTTACTTTTCTTTCAACTAATTCTTGAGTCACTTTACTTTGTTCTTTCTTTCTCTTTGTTCTTTCAACCCCACTTTCCAGAGCATTCCTCATAATAGCCACCGTCAACTCATGTCTTTGCCACGAGTCAAGGTACACAATACCCAAAGTTGGGTCTGGGCCAACACGAAGGTTGTTTATGTCATTAGCCACCCTCAACTTATGCTTTTGGCATAAGCTGAGGTGCACATGTCCAAGGAGGGACCAGGGCCAACACATTGTTCCCAGAAAAGATCAGTTGGGGTGAAAAAGAAAGGTCTAATTTAAGCTCAGATTATTTGGATCAAAGAAGGATAAATTTCATTTGGTTTCTTTTATTTAGGCTAGAAATGGGCTTTATTGAATAAGGGCCTATGATCCTTTCCTAATTGTCTATTACAACTTACTTTCAGCAGGACTAACCAGGCAAGTTCTAGCTCAGTACCAATAGTGGACTTCTTCTAATTTTCCTCACACTCACTTGGCATCTCATCACTATACCAGATTATCAGACACCTAGTTTGAATTTAAGACTTAGGGTAATGCAATTGTGTAACTCTATGTCATGCTTAGAGCCACACAATTATCAGTTACTATGCCTAGTCATGCATCATTTTCCAGCTTAGCAGGATATTATTTTAGCTATCATGCTCCAGAATTAAACTATGTACAAAAGATATAGACATGCCGGTTCAACAGAAAAAGTAATCAGTCTTTTGGGGAAAAAGAACACAGGAAAGAAAACCCCAAAGGAGGATAGTGAATTGGGCTACTCAGACTTCACCCTAACACTCACTTTCCATTTACCCCACCCCCAACAAAAAAACATGCAATTGCCCCCAATGCATAAAAATTTAAATACTAAAGTGGTAGGTAAAGCAAACATGTGGCGCAAAGCGCCGTCGATAAGCAAGCTGGTGGGTTCGGTCCCCGGAACCCACGTCCTCTGCAATCTGGAAACCCTCAATGGTGTTCTCAGCAACAACCGCACCATCAGTAGTGCCTCCTGCTATCTCCACAGTGCGGGAGCTAGATGCCCCAGCCGCTAACTCTTATGCTCTCATCTGGTGCGCCTCCTCCTCAGCAAGTGAGGCTCTCCTTGCAGCCTCCATCTCTCGGCGCTCTTTCTTCCGTGCTCGCTCCTCGTCCTCTGCTCGACCCCTACGCCTCTTGGTATTATCTCGAGGGGGAGGTGGTGGAACCTCTGAAGTGGCAAAAAAGGCCGCCAACAGTGTGTCTTCAACTGGCTCGACAGAAGGGGCCTTAGACTCCGGTACCCTAGCCTCTAAGATCGTGTCGATATCTGCACGAAGACTGTCAACTACAGCCTGAAGAGTCGACACATCCATCGGAGGGGCTGGTCGGGCTAACACTCTCAACTCAAAGGCGTCCAAGCGCTGGTGAACATCAGCGATCTTCCGCTCTGTATACTGGACCATTTTCCGCTCTAGGCGCTCTTCTGACTCACTAATCGACTTCTGCATCCACGGCTGGATATGATGCAGAAGTGTAGCCATTTGTGCTTCTAGTTTTTGGACCCTAGCAAGCGGGACCAGTGCTGATAGAGGGGTTGTGCGAGAGGAGCTCGGGACAGTGCTACTACCCGGGATAGACTCGACCGGGGTAGTGTCAATGGACGCCGCTTGTGTAGCCGTGCGGTCCTGGGCTACCATATAAGCAAGATCATCAGCAAGTGGGGGCAGCTCTGGACGGGGCCCTCTGCGTGGAGCCAACTCATTGGCCTCATCTCTGATGAGGCCGACGTCAACAGTGCCCTGCAGGGTCTTAAGCTGATCTACGTGCCATATACGCACAACTGCGGACATGCAGAGAGCAAAGATCATGCACGGGAAAGGGTAAGTAGTAGTGACCTTGAATGCCTTCTCGTGCATGACTGCCTGTACAAGCCACGCGAAGTCCACCTCGAACCCGGCTATCATCGCCGCCATCAACACTACTCGATCCCAGGTAATGATATTATCAGCAGCTGTGGGGGAAAGGCAGTGACGGACAAGCAGCCACAACAACTTCGCCGTGAACGTGAGGTTGGCCTTCTTGATGGCCTTCTTTGGCTCATTCACCCTGTCAGCACCCTCTCCATCAACTGACAGGTGCAGGGCCATCCACCTCTTGGTGGTCTCTCTCAGTGATGGCTCGCGCAGGAGCTGACCATCTTTAACTATCTGCCAGCGGTAGTCAAACTCGATAGTGAGAGGGGTCCGAGTCGCATAAACACCCTCGCCGTATAGAAACCGGCGGATGGCCGGCAGGGAGATGTCAACCTGTACGCTCCGTACTCGGACCTGCTCCAGGGGCGCCTATTTAGCGGGGGTATCCCGCCTATCAATCTGTGATCGTAGAGTTTCTACGTTGGATGCGTAGAACTCTCGGACCATTTCTTCACTGTAACATCCCAACGGACGTGCTGTCCACCCCAATCGATGCCTGGTGAAGAGATTTTGGATCTCAGGCATCGTCGAGAGACTCCTTGTAAGGACCCGCTTCTCCAAGGTGAGTGTTCGAGTCATTACTCCTTTATCAGTCAGGAACTTGGCGTCAAAGTAGACTTGAAATTGCCCGTCGACACACCACCAATTGAGCTGGTTAGTGGCTGGGGTAGGGGCTGGAGCTGGTGAACCTGATGTGAAATCCGAACTGTCAGCCTCATCAGACGAGGCCGACGCTGCAGTGGTGGTGGGTGCGAGAACCTCAGCATAGCCGGAGGCTTCCTCGGACCACGATACTCCTAAGGATCCAGACGCTCCTTCTTCATTTGTTGCTGACCCAGAGGGTGTGCCGGTCAGTTTGCGCTCCTCATCAGACTGGGAGGCAGAGACTACGCCGGACGCCACCCTTTTGGGTGTGGCTTTGGGAGCATGTGCAACACGGGAAGGGGTGGAAGTGCCTGGGGGCACATACTCGGGGTCACGCTCATCATCCGAGCCAATGACCATGCGGGAAGATAGGGCGACAGACTTCGATCGTCCGCGTGCGTAGATTCGGTCTTGCTTGGGTGCCATAGTAGATAGTACTCGTAAAGGATCAATATTAGTATGAGAAGTGTCAAACAAGACAAGTAAGAAGCACAAAAAAAATTAAAATAGTATGTCAGTTCTATGGTAACTGTGACACACGACGGGCCTGGTGACGGCTCGTCGTGGCTTTGGCGGACCGTCATGGGGTCCTTCGTGTATTACTTAGACTATGTATATATGGAGAACCATGAAGGAGAGTCTCTGACTAGTATGACGGTATGTGCAGGGCGGACCATCACAGGTACGACGGTCCGTCGTAGGACACTTGGAAAAAATATGGAGACCTTTAGGAGAGGGGTCTCTGCCCGTCATGACGGTCATGCAGGATGGACCGTTGTGGGTATGACGGTCCGTCACATGTGTCCGTTGAAGGACACTTAGAAAAAGTGAGAGACCCTTAGAAACAGGGTCTCTGACAACCAGAACGGTTGTGCAGGACGTCACATGTGTCCGTCGGGGGACACTTAAAAAAAATGAGAGACCCTGAGAAACAGGATCTCTGACAACCAGAACGGTTGTGCAGGACGGACCGTCGTGAAGACAATGGTCCGTCACATGTGTCCGTTGGGACAGGGTGCTAGGGCTTTTGGAACGGACCCTAAAACAGTCCGTCGTGGGTACGACAGTCCCTCGTCGGGGTCTCGTTCTGTGTATCAGTGACAGAACAAGGGGTACCCCATGCATCCCCGCTGAACCCACATCAAACTTGTAGTGTTTTGGACCTACATTTGTCTAACCCAACTACTTAGGAAACTAGCAATGCAAAAGCACCTATGTCTAGGGTTGTAAACATGGCAATTTCGAACATTTTTAACCTAGGTTAGACAGAATCGTATAAAAGAAACAACATATGACAAAGAACTAAGCTAATACGAACTAATAAACAAAAATGCAAGATAAATGAGAAGAAATTAGAGACACATACCTTAGAATTGGATAAAACAAATGGACAAGTACTCGGTGGCCAGGCTGACACCCACAGCATCAACTCCGACAAGTAGATTAACACTTTTAGGGCTTTAGGGAATTGTGGGGGGCAATGATCGGTGGTTGATAAAGGAATAGATTGTGGAAGTTGAAAAAGAGAGAGTAGTGGGAGGAATAATGAAGGAATGGGGGTGAAATGAGGGGTTGGGGAGTTTAAACAGTCTAATTTTGACAAAAAAACTCCAGCCGGGTTGGATCGGGTACGACTCATTAATCACACGACGGTTCCCCGACGACGGTCCGTCGCAGTTGTGACGACCCGTCGTTGGTTCCGTCGTGTGTGCCCTAGTTTGAAAATAACAGAAAGACGTACCTGGTATGACGGAGGCATACGACGGTCCGTCGCAGGAACAATGGTCCGTCGATGTATCCGTCAGTGACTGCTGCAGAGTAATTTTCTACAGAATTTTCTGGTGATGTGCCTGCAAATTTAAAAACCCATTAGTAGAAAAATGCTACCATTACTAAAAAGACTATAAGTATTGGGTTGCCTCCCAACAAGCGCCTGATTTAATGTCGTGGCACGTCTGGGGACCCTTGATTACTCAGACTTCACCAAGATGGTATGCCTCTATCACTTTATTCCCCGACGCTTTATGCCCAAAATAGAGTTTTATTCTATCTCTATTCCTCTTAAACCGCACTCCCTCCTTGGCTTTTAACTCAACTTCTCCGTGAGGGAATACTTGGGTAGTCAAGTAAGGGCCAGTCCATTTTGACTTGAGCTTGCCCGAAACACAAGGCGACCCAGTACTGTCTACAAGTACCAAATCCCCAACCATAAACTCTTGTTTCGCAATTTTTTGTTCATTCTCCTTCTTCATCTTTTCTTTGTGGGATATGGCAGATACCGATTGGATCTCACCACTCTGCCTCATGGTCCGACAAATGTTGAAGGTCACTTCTTCATTATTCAATCGAAATGTCATCTGTCCCTTCTCCATATCAACTAAGGCTCTACCTGTAGCAAGGAATGACCTCCCAAGGATAATAAGCACTTCAAAATCGACCTCACAATCAAGAATAATAAAATTAGCTGGAAAGATGAATGACTCCACTTTTACTAGCACATCATTAAGTATACCTATAGGTCGTTTCATTGTCCGATCAGCCATCAGTAGCCGCATCACAATGGGTTTTGAATCCCCCAATCCCAACTTCTTGTAAATCGAGAGGGGCATGAGATTTATGCTTTCCCCCAGATCACATAATGCTTTCGCAAAATGTAATGACCCAACTGTACAAGGAATAGTGAACGCACCAGGATCTTCTTTCTTTTGTACGAGGGAACTTGTAGCAATAGCACTACAATGCTGCAGTCTATCATCATCCTCAAAAGTGACCGATCTTTTCTTAGTGACCATATCTTTCATAAATTTGGCATAACCGGGCATTTGTTCTAGAGCTTCTACCAAAGGGACATTGATAGAAAGCTGCTTCAACATTGTTATGAAACGCCGATATTTACCATCCTCGGTCTTTTTCACTAATCTCTGAGGGAAGGGTGGTGGTGGCCTAGGCATGTGAATTACCTTAATAGGTACTTCTGCATCTTTTCCATTACTTTCCTCTGCTTCACCACTACCCTTTACCACACTATCATTATCCTTTCTCACATTTTCCTCAGTAGATGGCATAGGTGGGTCAATGGTTTGTTTACCACCCCGAGTAGTGATTGCCATACAGTGCGCATCATTCTTTGGATTTTGGACAGTGTTGCTAGGAAGAGTGCCCGGTTGCCATGTGTTCACTGTCGCAGATAATTGGGCCATTTGCAATTCAATCTGTTTAATCAAAATTACATATGTATCAACTTTTTGCCCAATACTAGATAAATCACACCTCAACTCTTTAATGTGTTCATCACTAGCATCGAACCTCCTCATCATTTTGTGCAACATATCCTCAACTCGTGCCATACTATCTCCACCATCCCTGGGAGTAACTTCACGATTTTTAGGAGGGACATAGGGCCCATTCCTGTCGTTTCCATTAGCATAGTTACCCCTGTTAAAGTTGTTGTTGTGGTTGTAGTTTCCATCTCGGACATAATGACCCTCATGGTTGTAGTTACCATAATTCTGACCTTGGTTTCCTTGACCTTGGCGCCAGTTATCCTGATTTGAGACTTGGGCGCTTGGTCGGAAACCCCCCGTCTGCTCATTTACTACATAAGTGTCCTCCGCATAATAGCACTCATCATTAAGAGGTGGTGGTTTAGCCAAGTAGTTGACTGCATTTATCTTTTCTGCACCCCCTGTGACATGTTTTATGACCAACCCAAGCTCAGTTCTCATCTGAGCCATTTCTTCACGAATCTCATCTGTGGCTAGGTTGTGAGTGGACTACACTGCGAAGCTGTTTCTCCCTGTATCAGACTTCCTAGTACTCCAAGCTTTGTTATTCCGGGAGTTCTTTCTTAATTTTTCAGCCATTTCAGCATAGGCACTCCCCATAAGATCCACCTGCATAGTGTCAACACGCTTTATTGTTATCATCCTGTCCCGATAGAAGTATTC
>JAKWIY010002006.1:0-12287 GCA_027704805.1 Solanum corneliomulleri | reverse complement strand
GACTTGAAGAAGAAGATCCAGTCCAAGCTAGAAGCATTAGCTCACCCTGAATTTTCGATGTAGTGGAGACTGGCTTGAATAACTGTTGAGTCGAAGACGACGACACGTTTGCTACACTCCACAAATACAAAGAAGAAAACATAAAGTAGGGGTCAAGTACAAAGCACGGGTAGTGAGTAGAATCATCGGCCAACTCAAAATAGAAGACAATATATATCAAGTAATATCATAGTCAACTATGATACTCAACATGTAGCAACAACAAGTACTATTTCATTAACAATTACCGTCAAGTTCACGCATGAGGACTCAAGCCTCATACCATACTCATTTGGGATTTATGTTCATTAGATTGAGTATATTAACATCTTTCAAGATTCATATCTTTTATTTCTCTTGTGTCGGTAAGTGACACTCCGCTCCCTCATATTCATTAATCCTCTTGTGTCGGTACGTGACACTCCGATCCCCTACTACTATGTATCGGAACGTGACACTCCGATCCCCTAAATCTACGTGTCAGTTCGTGACACCCGATCCCCTAAATCTACGTGTCGGTTCGTGACACCCGATCCCCCTAAATATACGTGTCGGTTCGTGACACCCGGTCCCCCTAATACTACGTGTCGGTTCGTGACACCCGATCCCTTAAATCTATGTGTCGGAACGTGACACTCCAATCCCCTAATCTCCTTCTATCAATTTATCAAGCCTTCTTTCTCACTAAGGCATCATCAATCTCATTATTGTAGTTCATCACGCCTTCTTTTATACTAAGGCCTCATCATAAACAAGAGATTAGGTTTTTATCAAGATTTGGGATTCAATAACTTCATCATGCTTAATATAATCACAATTATATAATCATATTCATGCAAGCATACAAATCAAGCACATAGCAGGGTTTTACAATATTATCAATACATATCATTCGCTATTAAGAGTCTTACTACGAATATCGTAAGAGAAACCATAACCTACCTCCACCGAAGACTAGTGATCAAGCAAGAAATTCCCAAGCTTTGTTTCTTCTTTTCTTGTTCGACTCTCTCTCTCTCTTTCTCTCTCTATTTTCTTATTCAAACCCTCTTTCTTTTACCCTAATTAGTATATAATTACGTTTGAAAGATGACATTAATAACCCACTAATTAACTTAAGTTACCTCTTTTTAACCCCAGTAATTAACTTATTAATATAAAAAACCCTCTAACTTTATAATTAAAGAAGGAATAGTCCAAAACGTCCTTTAAAACGTTTAAAGAAATCCGACTCCAACTGGGATTACGCACCCTGTTGACGGCCGTCGTGCCTGCGATGGTCCGTCCTGCAGGTCGTCGTCAAGTTCAGAGACCCAAATTTCCACCAAGGGTCTGTGACGGTCCGTCACACCTGTGACGGTCCGTCACACCTGTGACGGTCCGTCCTTCAAGTCCGTTACGAAGTTCAGAGAGTCGATTTTCAGTACCCAATTTTAGAACTTCTAAGTATATTGAAACGAGACCCTGCGACGGTCCGTCGTGCCTGTGACAGTCCGTCGTGGGTTCCGTCGTTTCAGCCAATTTTCCAGAAATAAAATCTGCTGCTCAAAACGACTAAACAGGTCGTTACAATATATACCAATTTACCCATCGTTCGTCCTCGAACGATCACAAGAAGAAAAACTAGGGCAAGAAGGAGTACCTGAATCTTTAAACAGATGTGGGTATCTTTCTTGCATGTCGGCCTCCTTCTCCCAAGTGGCTTCTTCAACCGGCCGATTATTCCATTGCACCTTGATGGATGCAATCTCCCTTGACCTCAACTTGCGAACTTCTCTATCTAAAATAGCAACAGGCTCCTCCTCATAAGACAAATTTTCATCAAGTAAAACTGAATCCCAATGGATAATGTAGTTTCCATCCCCATGGTATCTCTTCAACATCGACACATGAAATACCGGATGCACTCCGGACAGCCCTGGAGGCAAGGCTTACTCATAAGCCACCTCCCCTACTCGTTTAAGTACTTTGAATGGTCCAATGTACCATGGACTTAGCTTACCTCTTTTACCAAACCGCATCACCCCTTTCATTGGCGAAACTTTCAACAAGACTTGTTCACCCTCCATGAACTCTAAGTCTCTAACCTTTCGATCCGCATATTCTTTTTGCCTACTTTGCGCCGCTAGAAGCTTTTCTTCAATAGATTTCACTTTCTCTATCGAATCCCTCAAAAGGTAAGTACCCCAAGGTCTAACCTCGAATGCATCAAACCAACCAATGGGAGACCTACATATCCTACCATACAATGCTTCAAATAGGGCCATATCAATGCTTAAGTGATAACTATTATTGTATGAAAACTCCGCTAAGGGTAGAAAGTTATCCCAATGACCACCAAATTCTAATCACACAAGCACGAAGAAGCTATCTCTCTAACACTTGAATCGTTCACTCAGATCTGACCATCGTCTGAGGGTGAAATGCAGTGCTAAGGTCCAACCTAGTACCCAATTCAGCATGCAATGTTTTCCAAAACATAGAAGTAAACTGCGTACCTCTATCTGATATGATGGGTAGTGGAACCCCATGCAATCGAACGATTTCTCAGATGTAGATTTTTGCTAACTTCTCTGCATTGTAAGTCACCTTGACCAGAATGAAATGAGAAGACTTAGTTAACCTATCAACAATTACCCAAATCGAGTCATATTTACCCATTGTCCTTGGAAGACCAACCACAAAATCCATTGCAATTCTCTCCCACTTCCATTCGGGAATGGGCATTCTCTGAAGTGTTCCCCCGGGCCTTTGGTGTTCATAATTAACTTGTTGACAGTTTGGACATTTGGCAATAAAATCCACAATCCCGTTCATTCTCTCATTCTACTCCACCAAAAGTGTTGTTTTAGGTCACGATACATCTTGGTTGCACCCGGATGTATAGAATACCTTGAACTATGAGCCTTTGTCAGAATAGTGTTGATCAAATTATCGACGCGGGGTACACATACCCTTCCCTTAATCCTCAAACACACCTTCCTCGTCGATTGTTGCTTCTTTAGCCTCTCCTTGCAACACTTTATCTCGAATCCGGATCAATTTCTCATCATCAAAATGCTTCCCCTAATCTTGTCAAGGAAGGAGGATCTTGCCTCCACACAGCTAAAATCCTCCCTTCTCATTTACTCTAACCTCATAAGGTCTTAGCCAAAATCTGCACTTCTCTAGCCATTGGCGTCTAGAAGCTTGCAAAATGACTAGACTTCCATGCTTCCCGCCTTTCTACTTAAAGCATCTGCCACAACATTCGCCTTCCCGGATGATACAAAATAGTGATGTCGTAGTCCTTCAGTAGTTCCATCCATCTCCTTTGTCTCAAGTTCAAATCTTTCTGAGTAAAGACATACTGTAGACTACGATGATCCGTATAGACTTCACACTTAACCCCATATAAATAGTGCCTCCATTGCTTTAATGCAAACACTACCGCGGCCAATTCCAAGTCATGTGATGGATAGTTACGTTCATGCACTTTTAATTGTCTTGAAGCATAAGCAATCACGTTCTTCTCTTGCATTAGCAATGCACCCAAACCGAATAGGATGCATCACAATAGACAATGAAATTTCTTACCTTTTACTGGCAAGGTGAGGATAGGTGCGGTAGTCAACAAAGTCTTGAGTTTCTGAAAGCTTTTTTCACACTCATCCGACCATACAAAGGAACATCTCTTAGTCAAGTTCGTCAATTGGGAAGCAATAGAAGAGAATCCTTGACAAATCGACGGTAGTAGCTAGCTAAACAAACGAAGCTCCTTATTTCGACACATTAGTGGGTCTTACCCAATTCTTCACTGTCTCAATCTTAGAAGGATCCACCATCACTCCATCCTTAGAAACCGCGTGCCCAAGAAGGAAGGACACTGCATCTAGCCAAAACTCACACTTAGAGAGAAACTTGGCATAAAGCTTTTTCTCCCTCAACATTTCCAATACCATTCTCAAATGCTCCTCATGTTCCTTCTTGCCCTTTGAGTATATCAGTATATCATCAATCAATACGATCACAAAGAGATCCAAATATGGCTTAAAAGTCCCAATCATCAAGATCATGAACGCAGCAGGGGCATTCGTAAGACCAAAAGACATCACTACAAATTCATAATGCCCATACCTGGTTCGAAAGGCTGTCTTTGGCACATTCGTTGCCCGTATTTTCAATTGATGATAACCGGATCTCAAGTCAATCTTAGAGAAGACACAAGCACCTTGTAATTGATCGAACAAGTCATCAATGCGAGGAAGAGGGTACTTGTTCTTAATAGCTACCTTGTTCAGTTGTCTATAGTCTATGCACATCCGAAAAACTCCCATCCTTCTTCTTTACAAACAAAACCGGAGCACCCCAAGGAGATGCACTTGGCCTAATGAAGCCTTTGCTCAACAACTCTTGAAGTTGTGCCTTTTAACCTCTTAACTCCGCGGGAGCCATTCTATAAGGGGGATAGAAATGGGCGAGTACCCGGTTCAAGATCGATGCAGAAGTCAATATCCCTATCGTGGCAACCAGGAAGATCTGCAGGGACACATCCAAAAACTCACGGACTATCGAAAACCGTTTCGATTGAAGGTACTTGGGTAGTGTCACCCCTAGATGTGCCAAGAGGCTAAAAAACCCTTACTAACCATCTTCTTAGCACGAAGAAAGAACGACACGATACGAACCGGATTGGAAGTGTAGTCGCCCTCCCACACTAACGGATCTGTCCCAGGCTTGGCTAATGTCACCGTTTTAGCATTACAATCCAAAATCGAAAAATTCGGAGAAAGCCAAGTCATACCCAGAATTACATCAAAGTCAACCATTTCTAAGATGACCAAATCTACATAAGTGTTGCTCCCCACAAAGTTCACCAAACAAGACCTATATACCTTTTCAACTATCACAGACTCACCCACCGGAGTAGAAACACGAATAGGCATGTCAAGTAATTCACAATGTAAATGGAGATCATTATCAAATGAGGAAGATACATCAGAAAATGTGGATCCGGGATCAAACAATACAGAAGCCATGCAATCACAAACCAAAAGTTTACCTATGATGACAGCATCAGACGCCTCTGCTTCAGACCGCCCAGGGAAAGCGTAACAATGGGCCCTATCGTTTGCCTGTCCATTGCCCCTACCATGTTGTGGTGTAGTGGCTCCAGTTTGCCCATCACTTCGGCCGTTTTGGTGACCACCATTACCTCGACCACCGCGTCCTCCGGAATGACGGCCTCATCCATAACCACCTCTACCTCTAGCTATCGGGGGTCTATAATTCTGCTTTGGACAATTCCTCCTAATATGTTCAGTCTCCCCACATCCATAACACTCCCTAGAGTCAAGCATAGGTCTCTCAGCGAAGTGTTGACCGGTCTGAGGTGGACCCCCAACTATAGTCTGTAGTGAAGACTGAATGGGTCGAACTGAGTAACCTCCGGAACTCTGTCCTCTGGAGTAGAAACCACTAAACTCACCTTCCTTTCGAAACCTTTTTGATGTAGTTGCCATGGTGAAGTCATCTGGCTTCACTCCCTCTACCTCTATCACGAAGTCTACCACCTCTTGGAAGGATTTTGCGGTAGCCGCTACCTGTAAGGCCAAAATCCGCAACTCTGCCCTCAACCCCTTCACAAACCGGCGAATCCGCTCTTGTGGACTGAAACAGAGTTGGGTGGCATACCTTGATAAAGCACAAAACTTAGCCTCATATGCATTAACCGATATTCTGCCTTGTTTAAGGCTCAAGAATTCATCCCTTTTCCTATCCCTCAATGTCCGTGGAATGTATTTCTCCATAAACAAGCTAGAGAATGAGGCCCAAGTCATAGGTGGTGCCTCTGTCGGTTGACACTCAACATGTGACCGCCACCACATTTTGGCGTTCCCTTGAAACTGATAACTCACGAACTCAACACCAAACGTTCTACTATAGCCATTTTGTGTAGTAGCTCATGACAGTCAACCAGAAAATCGTAAGCATCCTCAGATTCAGCACCTTTGAAGACTGGAGGTTTCAATTTCAAGAACATACTGAAAAGTTCATGCTGATCATTTGTCATTATGGGCCCAGTAGTCAGACGTGGAAACGTGCCTATGTCAAATGAGGTATCCATCCGGGGAGCCATAGTAGCCGCATGTCGTATCTCTGAAACCGGAGGTGTTGGTGCAGAAACCACTAGAGGTGTCTGACCGTGATCAGATAACCCGCTAAGATAAGCAAGAACCTGATTGATCATCTCTGGGGTAGTGGGGGGTGGCAATTCCTCATTCTGCTCTTGTTCAGTTCCCTTCCTCACCCTCTCTTACTACCTCCTCAGTCGGTGGAGGAGTCACTGCCCTAGCATCAGATGGGCTAGGTGCTCGTCCTCTTCCTCTAGAGGACGTCCTCCAACGACCTCTACCACGGCCTCTTGCCACTGCTCTTCCTCGAGCCACAGCCCCAGTGGCTGGCTTAGACGTTTCTTGTCTTGCCGGTGTTGCTGTTGGCGCAGTCGTTGCTCTAGTTCTAACCATCTGCGAAATAGAGTGAAGATGGTCAGATACCAATTTGTATCACCTAGATACCAATTGGATTCAAGTAATAGCACGAAAGAAAGAAAGAAAGAGTGGAGTTCCTAAAGTCTTATAGCCTCTCAGGAAAAGTAAAGGCGTCCCCCTACCGTTCCTTAAGACTCTACTAGACCTGTTTTGTGTGATGAGACCAACGAACCTAATGCTCTGATACCAAGTTTGTCACGACCCAAAACCGAGCCGCGACTGGCACCACATTTACCCTCCTATGTGAGCGAACCAACCAATCTAACCCTTACCATTTTAACATATATCAACAGAAAGTAATGCGGAAGACTTAACTTATTAATAAAATCAAATCAATAACTATTATTATCCCCAAAATCTTGAAGTCATCATCACAAGAACATCTATGATCAAATTAATAACTAAAAATGTCTAAGAAGCTAAAAATACATAAGAAGCTAGTCCATGCCAGAAGTCAATGCATCAAGACTTGAAGAAGAAGATCCAGTACAAGCTAGAAGCATTAGCTCACCCTGAATTTCCGATGTAGTGGAGACTGGCTTGAATTACTGTTGAGTCGAAGACGACGGTGCGTTTGCTGCACTCCACAAATACAAAGAAGAAAAATAAAAGTAGGGGTCAGTACAAAGCAAGGGTACTGAGTAGATATCATCGGCAACTCAAAATAGAAGACAATATATATCAAGTAATATCATAAAGTCAACTATGATACTCAACATGTAGCAACAACAAGTACTATATCATTAACAATTACCGTCAAGTTCACGCATGAGGACTCAAGCCTCAATACCCTACTCATTTGGGATTATGTTCATTAGATTGAGTATATTAATATCTTTCAAGATTCATATCTTTATTTCTCTTGTGTCGGTACGTGACACTCCGCTCCTCATATTCATTAATCCTCTTGTGTCGGTACGTGACACTCCGATCCCCTACTACTATGTGTCGGAACGTGACACTTCGATCCCCTAAATCTACGTGTCGGTTCGTGACACCCGATCCCCTAAATCTACGTGTCGGTTCGTGACACCCGATCCCCCTAAATCTAAGTGTCGGTTCGTGACACCCGGTCCCCCTAATACTACGTTTCGGTTCGTGACACCCGATCCCTTAAATCTATGTGTCGGAACGTGACACTCCGATCCCCTAATCTCCTTCTATCAATTTATCAAGCCTTCTTTCTCACTAAGGCATCATCAATCTCATTATTGTAGTTCATCACGCCTTCTTTATACCAAGGCCTCATCATAAACAAGATATTAGGTTTATCAAGATTTGGGATTCATAACTTCATCATGCTTAATATAATCACAATTATATAATCATATTCATCAAGCATACAAATCAAGCACATAGCAGGGTTTTACAATATTATCAATACATATCATTCGCTATTAAGAGTCTTACTACGAATATCATAAGAGAAACCATAACCTACCTCCACCGAAGACTAGTGATCAAGCAAGAAATTCCCAAGCTTTGTTCTTCTTCTTCCTCGTTCGACTCTCTCTCTCTCTTTCTCTTTCTATTTTCTTATTCAAACCCTCTTTCTTTTACCCTAATTAGTATTTAATTAAGTTTGAATGATGGCATTAATAACCCACTAATTAACTTAAGGTTACCTCTTTCAACCCCCAAGTAATTAGACTTATTAATATAAACCCTCTAACTTTATAATTAAAGAAGGAATAGTCCAAAACGTCCTTTAAAACGTGTAAAGAAATCCGACTCCAACTGGGATTACACACCCTGTGACGAGCCGTCGTGCCTGCAACGGTCCGTCCTGCAGGTCGTCGTCAAGTTCAGAGACCCAAATTTCCACCAAGAGTCTGTGACGGTCCGTCACACCTGTGACGGTCCGTCCTGCAAGTCCGTTACGAAGTTCAGAGAGTCGATTTTCAGTTCCCAATTTCAGAATTTCTAAGTATATTGAAACGAGACCCTGCGACGGTCCGTCGTGCCTGTGACGGTCCGTCGTGGGTTCCGTCGTTTCAGCCAATTTTCCAGAAATAAAATCTGCTGCTCAAAACGACTAAACAGGTCGTTACACAACTCAAGCTATAAACCATGGAACCTCCTGATTTGTATTTAATACTTATTGAGCCAATAGAGAGTCCGTCTCAATGATAAGTTGAACTTCATTATTATGCAAACGATAATCTAGGCCCATTTTGATAGCTTTTATTTAAGAGTCCATAACTAAAACATGTTTCAGTACCCTGGTCTCAGTATAAAGGAAATCATGTTCTACATTTCTTATATACAAGGCAAAAAAATCTATCCCTAACCCATCATTGTTGCATTTTTTAGTTCTACTGGGAGGATGAACCTTCTAACAACTTCGCAATTGATTAGTTCTGAATACCCCTCTAAGAAACTCACAATTAGGGTCCAAGTCATAGGCATCTCTTTCAACCAAAGATATCTAGATTTAGCAAATAAATATATGATTCTTCGAATCTCCAATACCAAAGCTAGCTTACTTACTTTCCCTGATGCTTGATCAAGTTTCTGATTTCATTTCTTCATTTTCTATCTTATGCCATGCATGAACTAAATACTTGAGAAACTGCTTAAAAACTGGTTTATGTTTTGTAGATTAGACAACATTCCACCCAACCTCCAAAATTTGACAAGAAAATGCATACCTGCTGATTCTTTATAAAAACCTCCACACTCGATATAAATTAGAATAGAAAATAAAAAATTCATAAAAGATTCTTGTATAATATCATTACTACAACAACAGTCCATAGAATTAGTTATGCCCTGTCTAACCAAAACCTCTCCTATAGTAATTGTTCTGAACCACATTCTCCACAAAAGGAAACACACCTTAAATGTATGTATTTTAGCCAAACGCTAAGGATTTAGTCTATATGTTCTTACATCACCATGCACAACTTCTTTGAAGTCCCAATTTTAAACATCCTAGTACCACTAGGCATCTACAAAGGCTTAACTCTGCCCTCTGCAAAATGTATATCCCCCAGAACATTTTTAATGTGCCTACAAACCTTATTTTTCCATCATCGTGTGTTGTACAGTTGAAAAATTGATTTAACATGAATCATGTGAGATAGGTAAGACATACTGTAGGGCTCCAAATTATGTCCAGTTATCAAACCAAACACTGGCATGACCTCCTCTAGGTTCCCACAAATTTCTTGATAAATAAAATATATAGATTGAAGCATATCCTTCCATACCTGTGAACCAACATTCAATTTAACTACTTATGGTGTATGTCTCTTAAAATATTTTTTCCACATGAAATTAGCCTATAAAGAATTGGAAGTCCTAAACTTCGACCAGAGTTTTGCAAACAGAGATTTGGACTAATCAAATAAAGATCTAAACCCCAAACCTCCCTCACTCTTTGGAACACAAAAGCAATCAGTGAGTGGCTTAGCCCTCCTATTCAAAATTCCATAAGAATTTAGCAAAAATCCCATGAATATTTTAAGTAACTCATTTCAGAGATCTAGTAGTAGATAAAAGTAAATAGGCATACTTCGCAATATATGATTTATCATAAGCACCCCCCCAAAGACATGATATTCTCTTTCCATAATTGGAGCTTATTCTGAATTTGAATGATCAATTCTGAAAAGTTTACCTACTTCTTAATACCATGCCTAATGGGATAGCCCAAACAAGTAAAATGAAACTTTCCTTTAGAGAAACTTGTAACTTCTTCCTCAACCTGAACATAAGTCCGTGCATCTTTGGTGAACACATAATAAACATCCTGTTCTTATCAATAAGTTGACCAGATTGATGTTCGTATAGTGTTGCGGTTTTCATAATCAACTGCAAGGATCTTATGTCTGTTGCTATAAAGATAATTATATCATATGCACATGCCAGATGATTCAATTGTTTATTTTACTAAGGCAATCCATAAGACTTAAAATTAGATATTTCAAACAACTTATTAAGATATATAGATAAAAACCTCCCGATCACAATAGAAAGAACAGGAGATAGAGGGTCCCTTTCTTATCTCCCCTGGTAGAATGAAAAAAGCCATGTACTTTCCCAGTAATTAGTACCAAGTACCAATTATTAGCACGAATCCTTAAAATCTTACTAGTCACACTAAAATTAAAACCCAACCTTATAAGAACTTTAATCAAGAAATTCTAGTAAACTTTATCATAGTCTTTGTCCATATTATGCTTAATAACAACATTATCTAGTTTACCCCTAAATCTAATATCAGAAACAATTTCTTGAGCTAAAAGCACAACTTCAAAAATATTTCTACCCTTAAAAAAATTAAATTGATTCTGGCAATCAATCTTGTGAGAAAGCCTTCCAATCTATTATGAATAAGTTGAGAAATGATTTTATTAAGAAAGTTACTCAAACTAATTGGTCTAATATCCAAAAAAGAATTCACCACATAATTTTTAGGGCTATAAATAAAATAATATAAGTGTTTATAGACTCGTAAACTTAAATTTTTTGCACATATACTTTACATATTGGAAAGTTTCAGAGGCATTGAGGAAAGGAAAAGTAATGGAGAAGTAGTTTAATGGACTTCGGTTATTCGATAGAGGTAGGTTATGATTTATTTTATTGGATAGATAGACTCTGAATAGTTACTGATATACATTGAGTGATATTATGAAGTTCTATATTTAATTGATTGTGTGGTGTGGATACTCTATGTTATCTTTATCAATGGTATGGAATCCTGAGAATGAGAAATTTATAAACCTGAACCCTCTCTCTCTCTCTCTAAGTAATGCCTTGAATAAAGAAGTGTAGATGAAATATTGTTAAGGAAGTGAAAAGTGGTGATAATAAATGATAAATTAATAATATGTTTTTTAATCAGGTTGTCATGTTCCGACATGGTATTATTGGATTGGGAATCACATTTTGACAATGTATTGTTAGATTAGGGTGTTGCATTTCGTCATGGTTTTACTGAATCAGGGTGTCATGTTTTGAAAAGGTATTATTGGGGTGTCACATTCTGACATGGTAATATTAAAGAGGAAACCATATAGAATTTACTTAATGTACTCAATCATAAAAAACCCTTCTCCTAAAGAAGCGTGGTGTGGAGGCTTGAGTCTTCGTGTGTGTGCTTGATATCGTCATTGATTACGTACTTGCTGTTATTATCACTTGGTCATGTCGTTTGTTGCTTATTACTTGCTAAATGCTATTGATTTTATACTATTACTTTATGAATATTTGTTACTTTTTTGAATGGACCAATTATATTTACTTAGTACATGTTTCCCTATACTAATCCCTACTTGTGTTTTTTTTTTGGAGTTCATCAAGTGTACCAATGACATAGAATTGACCTAAGTTTTTGGGGGTAATAGGATCTTAGTTTAGTTAAGGCGTATATATAAGATTTTAGTTATAGTCTAGGTGTTACTTCTACCTTATCTCGCTAAAATTTCAAAATTACTAAAATTGGCCAGACCTTATACTCTTCTTCTTCTTCCTTCTAGTCTAACCATTAATAACATTGTTTCCTCTTTATTTCTCCCTCCTCCTCTTTTTTCATTTCATGCATCTTCCTAGTTATTTATCCTTTACGTTAAAATTTGAGGTATTGCAAACATAAATCCTTTTTACCGAAAAATAAATAAAAAGACTCAAAACATCAAGATGATTCCATATATAAAATTTGAGAGTCTTTAGAGATGAATTTGAGTTGATCGATATTGAATATTCAACATA
>JAKWIY010002005.1:0-12335 GCA_027704805.1 Solanum corneliomulleri | reverse complement strand
GGTGATGGGCAAACTGGAGCCACTACAACACAACATGGTAGGGGCAACGGAACGACAAGTAATGGGGCCCATTGTATGCTTCCCTGGTTAGATCTGAAGCGGAGACATATGATGCTGTCATCACAGGTAATCTTTGGTTTGTGATTGCATGGCTTCTGTATTATTGATCCTGGCTCCACATTTTCATATGTATTCTTCATTGCTATTGGTCTTAATTTACCTTGTGAATTGCTTGACATGCCTATTCGTGGTTCTACTCCGGTGGGTGAGTCTGGTGATAGTTGAAAAAGTATATAGGTCTTGTTTGGTGCTTTTGTGGTGAGAAACACTTATGTATATTTGGTTATCTTAGAAATGGTTGATTTTGATGTAATTCTGGGTATGACTTGGCTTTCTCCGAATTTTGTGATCTTGGATTGTAATGCTTAAATTGTGACGTTAGCCAAGCCTGGGACAAATCCGTTAGTATGGGAGGGCGACTACACTTCCACTCCGGTTCGTATCAAATCCTTTCTTTGTGCTAAGAGAATGGTTAGTAAGGGGTGTTTAGCTTTTTTGGCACATTTCAGGGATGACACTACCCAAGTACCTTCAATTGAGTCGGTTATGGTATTCCGTGAGTTTCTGGATGTGTTCCCTGCAGATCTTCCTAGTATGCCACCAGATAGAGATATTGATTTTTGCATTGATCTGGAACCGGGTACTCGCCCCATTTCTATACCTCCTTATAGAATGTCTCCCACGGAGTTAAGAGAGTTAAAGGCCCAACTTAAGGATTTGTTGAGCAAAGGCTTCATTAGACCAAGTGCATCTCCTTGGGGTGCTCCGGTGTTATTTGTGAAGAAGAAGGATGGGAGTTTTCGGATGTGCATAGACTACCAGCAGCTGAACAAGGTAACTATTAAGAAAAAGTATCCCATTCCTCACATTGATGACTTGTTCGATCAGTTACAAGGTGCTTGTGTCTTCTCTAAAATTGACTTGAGATCCGGTTATCATCAATTGAAAATAAGGGCAACGGATGTACCAAAGACTGCTTTTTGAACCAGGTATGGGCGTTACGAATTTGTAGTGATGTCTTTTGGTCTTACGAATGCCCCTGCTACGTTCATGAGCTTTATGAACGGGATTTTTAAGCCGTATCTGGATCTCTTTGTGATCGTATTTATTGATGATATACTGATATACTCTAAGAGTAAGGAAGAACATGAGAAGCACTTGAGAATTGTATGGAGTTGTTGAGGGAGAAAAAGCTTTACGCCAAATTCTCCAAGTGTGAGTTTTGGCTAGAGTCAGTGTCCTTCTTGGGCACGTGGTTCTAAAGGATGGAGTGATGGTGGATCCTTCTAATATTGAGACAGTGAAGAATTGGGTAAGACCTACTAATGTGTCAGAAATAGGAGCTTTGTTGGTTAAGCTAGCTATTACCGTCGATTGTCAAGGGATTCTCTTCTATGCTTCCCAATTGACGAACTTGACTAAGCAGAATGTTCCATTGCATGGTCGGATGAGTGTGAGGAAACTTTCAGAAACTCAAAGACCTGTTGACTACTGGACCAACTTACCCTGCAAGTGGAAGGTAAGAATTCATTGTCTATTGTGATGCATCCTATTCGGGTTTGGGTGCAGTGCTAATGCAAGAGAAGAATGTAATTGCTTATGCTTCAAGGCAATTAAAGGTGCACGAACGCAATACACGACCCATGATTGGAGTTGGCCGCGATAGTATTTGCATTAAAGCAATGGAGACACTATTTATATGGGGTTAAGTCTGAAGTCTATACGGATCATCGTAGCCTACAATATGTCTTTACTCAGAAAGAAAGATTGAATTGAAATAGAGGAGATGGATGGAATACTGAAGGACTACGATATCACTATTCTGTATCACCGGGAAAAGCTAATGTTGTGGCAGAAGCTTTAAGTAGAAAGGCAGGAAGCATGGGAAGTTTAGCCACTTACAAGTCTCTAGACGCCGTTGGCTAGAGAAATCCAAAACTTGGCTAATGACTTTATGAGGCTAGAAGTAAATGAGAAGGGAGGATTTTGGGCTTGTGTGAGGCGAGATCTTCTCTTGACAAGATCAAGGGAAAACAATTTGATGATGAGAAACTAAGTCGAATTCGGGATGTGGTGTTGCGAGGAGAGGCTAAAGAAGCAATAATGATGAGGAAGGTGCTTTGAGGATTAAGGGAAGGTATGTGTGCCCCTTGTAGATGATTTGATCCACACTATTCTTAAAGAGGCTCATAGTTCCGGATATTCTATACATCCTGGTGCAACCAAGATGTACCGTGACCTAAAAACACTTTGGTGGAGTAGAATGAAGCGCGACATTGTTGATTTTGTTGCCAAATGTCCAAATTGTCAACAAGTAAAGTATGAACACCAGAGGCCCGGAGGAATACTTCAGAGAATGCCCATTCCTGAATGGAAGTGGGAGAGCATTGCAATGGACTTCGTGGTTGGTCTTCCAAAGACATTGGGTAAGTTTGATTCCATTTGGGTAATTGTGGATAGACTAACTAAGTATGCTCACTTCATTCCGGTCAAGGAGACCTACAATGCAGAGAAGTTAGCCAAAATCTATATCTCAGAAATCGTTCGATTGCATGGAGTTCCACTTTCCATCATATAAGATAGGGGTACGGAGTTTAGTTCTATGTTTTGGAGAACAATGCATGCGGAATTAGGTACTAGGTTGGACCTTAGTACTGCATTTCACCCTCAGACTGATGGTCAGTCTGAGCGAACGATTCAGGTATTGGAGGATATGCTTCGTGCATGTGTGATAGAATTTGGTGGTCTTTGGGACAACTTCTTACCCTTAGCGGAGTTTTCATACAATAATAGCTATCACTCCAGTATTGACATGGCCCAATTTGAAGCATTGTATGGGAGGAGATGTAGGTCTCCCATTGTTGGTTTGATGCATTTGAGTTAGACCTTGGGGTACTGATCTGTTGAGGGATTCAATAGAGAAGGTGTGAAATCGATTCAAGAAAAAAGCTTTTAGCGGCTCAAAGTAGGCAAAAGGAATATGCGGATCGAAAGGTTAGAGACTTGGAGTTCATGGAGGGTGAGCAAGTCTCGTGAAGGTTACGCCCATGAAAGGGGTGATGCGTTTGGTAAGCGAGGTAAGCTTAGCCCAAGGTATATGGCCCTTTGAAGTTTTGAAGCGAGTAGGGGAGGTGGATTATGAATTAGCCTTGCCTCCAGGGCTTTCTGGAGTGCATCCGGTATTTCATGTGTCTATGTTGAAAAGATACCATGGGGATGGAAACTACATCATTCGTTGGGATTCAGTTCTGCTTGATGAGAATTTGACTTATGAGGAGGAGCCTGTTGCTATTTTAGATAGAGAAGTCCGCAAGTTGAGGTCAAGGGAGATTGCATCAATCACAGTTCAATGGAAGAATCGACCAGTTGATGAAGCCACTTGGGAGAAGGAGGCAGATATGCAAGAAAGATACCCACACCTGTTTACGGATTCAGGTACTCCTTTTCGCCCTTGTTTTCCTTCTTGTGATCGTTCGAGGACGAACGATGGGTAAATTGGTATCTATTGTAACGACCTATTTAGTCGTTTTGAGCAGCAGATTTTATTCTGAAAAACAGGCTGAGACGACGGATCCCACGACGGACCGTCGTGGGCACTACGGACCGTCGAGGGGGTCTCGTTCCAAAACACTTAGAATTATGAAATTTGGGTACTGAAATCGACTCTCTGAACTTCGTAACGGAATGGTAGGACGGACCGTCGTGGGCACGACGGAGCGTCACACATTTTCCATAGAAAATTAGTCTCTAAACATTGTGACGGACCTGCAGGACGGAGCGTCGCAGGCATGACGGGCCGTCACAGGTTGCGTAGTCCCAGGCTAAGTCGGAATTCTGTTAAGTAATTTAAGGGGCGTTTTGGACTATTCCTGTTTATAAGTATAAAGTTAGTGGTTTAATATTAATAACTCAATTACTTGGGGGTTAAAAGAGATAACCTTGAGTTAATTAGTGGATTAATTTCTCATCTTTTATACTTAATTATATGTTAATTAGGGTAAAAGAAAGAGGGTTTGAATAAGAGAAAATAGAAAGAACAAGGGAGGAAAGAGCAACGATCGAGAGAGAAACGAAGAGGAAAACAAAGCTTTGGGAATTTACTTGCTTGATCACGAATCATCGGTGGAGGTAGGTTATGGTTTTTATGCTATTCGTAGTAAACTCTTAATTTCCAATGATATGTATTGGTAGTATTGTAACCCTTCTATATGCTTAATTGTATGCTTGCATGAATGTGATTACATAATTGTGATAAAATAAGCATGATGAAGCTATGAATCCTAAATCTTGAGAAATCCTAATCTACTTTGTTAATGATGATGCCTTGGTGTAAAAGAAGGCTTGACGAACTAAAGTAAGGAGATTGATGATGCCTTGGTATAAAAGAAGGCTTGATGACTAAAGTAATGGGTTGATGATGCCTTGGTATAAAAGAAGGCTTGATGAATTAAAGTAATGAGATTAGTGGGGCGGGTGTCACGAACCGACACGTAGAATTAGGGGATCGGAGTGTCACGTTCCGACACATAGTATTAGGGGATCGGGTGTCACGAACCGACACGTAGAATTAGGGGATCGGAGTGTCACGTTCTGACACATAGTATTAGGGGATCGGGTGTAACGAACCCACACGTAGAATTAGGGGATCGGAGTGTCATGTTCCGACACATAGTAGTAGGGGAGCGGAGTGTCACGTACCGACACAAGAGGAATAAAGATAATGAATCTTGAAAAATGTTGTTATACTCAATCTAATGAACCTAATTCCCAAATGAATATGGTATTGAGGCTTGAGTCCTCATGGGTGAACTTGGCGGTACTTATTTATAATTATAATAGTTGTTGTTGCTACATGGTGAGTATTGTAGTTGATTTATGATATTATCTGATATATAGTGTTTTCTATTTTGATTTGGCCGATGATACCTACTCAGTACTTGTGTTTTGTACTGACCCCTACTTGTATGTTTCTTTTTTGTTTTATGTGGAGTGCAGCAAACGCACCGTCTCTTCACCTCAACCGCAACTCTAGCCAGTCTTCATTTACACCAGATTTCGGGTGAGCTAATGCTTTTCTAGCTTGGACTGGATCTTCTCTTCATGTCTTGATGCCTCGAAATTCCGGCATGGACTAGCTTTTACTTATTTTAGCTTTCTTAGATACTCTTAGTTTTAGTAATCGAGGATAGATGTTCTTGTGATGATGACTTCCAGATTTTGGGAATAATAATAATAGATGTTGAGTTTTTAGAAGTTATTGAATTGATTTTCATTAATAAGTTTAAATCTTCCGCATTGTATTTTGTTCAATATGTTTGGGTTTAGATTGGTTGGTTCGCTCACATAGTAGGATAAGTGTGTGTGTCACTCGCGGCTCGGTTTTGGGTCGTGACATAAACTATTTATCGTTTTGATTTATTAAAATAAGAGATTCGAAGATGGGTCAATATGTCTAGTACACAAGATAATAATAATATATATTGGTGAGATAATTAGTTATTTGATGGAATGAAAGTCTAGTTATAGAAATTGATTAATATGACTTTTTGGGGACCTTATAAGTTTCATCTTGTCAAACCTTGCAAGTGGATTATAAATCGGACACATGAAATAAGTTAACTACTATTTGAAAGGAAATTAATAGTTGAATTAAATTGGTCTATAATTTAATTTATTGATTAGTATTTGTAATTTATCTCTCTTAAGTTTCTCACTATGAATTTTGTTTACATACAACACATGTCACTTACAATTAAGATAAATCCAAGGATTTTATGAAGTTAAAAATATTGTAGCTTATGATATAGCCCGATCAGGATGATTCCCAAACGATCATCTCTTGTCATTTTTCTTACGTATCTGCTTCTCTAAACTTGAGCTACTTCGCAGGACCACCTGTTGATGGCCATTTTGATCAGTATAAAAGTTAGTAGTTCTTGGGATACATACTATTAACTACATCTTAATATACATAATTCATTATAGAATAAATATGTATTTAATTTTAAGAGATCATATATTCGTTTATGGTCTGTATTTACTTATATAGTATATTGGGGTTTTAATTTATTAAAAAGTGAGATTCTGAAATGGGTAATTATGTCTCATAGATTTGATGATAATAATATACATTGGTGAAATAGTAAGTTTGTCAAAGAAATTTATGTCTCGTTGTAGATATTGATTGATATGTATTTTTGAGAAACATGTAAGTTTTCATCGTGTCAAAGATTGCATGTGGATTAATGAATTTGACACATGAAATAAGTTAAGTAGTGCTTTAAAGCGAAATGAATCATTTAATTAAATTTTTAATTAGTTTAATTTACTTATTAGTATCTGTAATATTAACATAGAGAATTACATATATATATATTTAATGGGAAAATTCGAAATATAAATAGAGGACGGCAATTACGAATTTTCTGGTGGAATGATTTGTAATTTTGATATGGTAAGAATAATTCAAATTAATTATTTTGAATTATTTTTATGATAAAATTTCTCAAAAATAAATTGTGGTCCCTATAGTCCTTATATTTAACTAGAAATCAGAATCCAATTTCTAAAGAGAGAAGAGAAGACTAGCCTGTGTTTTTCTTTGAAAAATAAAACAATGGTGTATTTTTTTCTAGTTGAATAAAATAGAGTGTATTTTGTTCTCCTTTTTGAATTGGAAAGAAATCTCTTACGGATTCTCTTAAAGTAGAAAAAGATTAAATGTTTTTATTAATATTTGCTAACCCAATTATTGAGAGACTATGGATGTGAATTTGGAAACATTGTAGAAGGCTATATAGTCATTGTTTATCTTCTGGATTCACTTGATTTTATATATTACTGTCACGACCGGATTCTAGACCCCAAACGAGACCAGCGTCATTGACCTCTCAGAGGTTATAGACAAGCCTACATACGTCATTCTTGTACATCTAGGTTAATTTTAGCGGAAAATTTGAAAGCTTTTTCTTTCTAAACATGCTTACTAAACATTCTACTAAGTACGTAATTTTTCACCATCAACCATCTAACATTAAGATAATCAAATTAAAGAAGTAGTTTATTATAATGTTAAAGATGTACTTGCCAAAATGGCACCAATACAACGTTTGAACAAAAAAGGGAAAGAAACACTAGTAGAACATACTCCACTAGCTCAATCCTACAATTAAGCAAGAATGTAAATGGTCAAGCATCCTCGAAAGCACGAGGGCCTACCATGTCCGGATGAATTCTCGACGTCCGAATAACTGCAGCGTAGATCCTGTAGCTCTAGCGACCACCTGTGCCTGCACCTAAAAGTTTAGAATTGTATAGGGTTAGTACACACTTGTACTAAGTATGGATATACGAAATCACACACAAAGGACATGCATGAGTAAGAATAGCTCTTTCGTAACAACATGATTGTAGAAGGTCAAGCCAGTGGACTTGCCAAATTGAGATTAGGAAAGTGAGTGAGCTTTCCAAATTTGAATTAGGAATGTTTATAAGCTTTCCAAATTTGGATTAGGATAGATTTGCCATGAGAGGAACATGTATCATAATACTTATCATTTTTCACACAACACACAACAGCGTACACATATCACATATCATAATTCCTAAAACACATAAAGTTGTTGGTATCATTCATTCGTATGCCATGAGACCTTGGAATCATGGACTTGGTATTATGACTTTCCAAAAATGAGGGCTCAAAATATGGGACCTCAACTAGGGAGTCTGCTTTACTAAACACAGAGTCTGCTTCGTTCATTAATACGGACTTCATTTAAATTCATTCATGGGCCAGTGTAAACACCAGCTATACATTTGATGTAGTTTAAGACCTTCATCGGGTTCGATGTGCAATGACCAAGAATGACCTAATGTCATTACTTGAATCTAACTCACCTCTTGATTATCCTATCCCAATACCTGTGGTATTATTTGTTTCATTATGTGCATCATTTGAGGCTGACCTCATTCATTCATTGGAAACTTTAACTTTAACCGACATAAATCATGAGAGCATCATGAAACGAAGTGTCGTGTAAACCCACACCGAAAAGAGGAGGAATAACCGACCAAATTGACCCAAAATATGCTAGCGTACATGGGAATTGAACCCCGCCATATCCCTATATTGGTAGTCTGGGTTCGAAGATTAGGAGATATAAGGAGACCCATACCCGGCATGACGGACAGTCTCATTTCATGAGAGTTACGTGAACCTCCCCCCCTTACAAAAAGAAGGCATAACCAATCATTGCTAGTATATTGGTACTCAGTATAAAGTTCCATTACATTGAAATCATATGTCATGGAAGTTGGCTTCTAGTATGAGGACATCATAGCTCAATAGATGATTTTTAATCTCATCATTATTATTAAGTGTGTTAATCTTAATACATTCATAAGAGTGTTCACATAGACTGGTCTCTTCATTAACTTTACACTCTCATAGGTGAGTACGTTTTGCTAATATTTACTTAGGATCATTTGAGATTGCTCTTATCATTTACATTAGCATTATATCATGTTGTAACCATATTCATTAACATTAGCACATTTTCTCTTAATAATTACTCACCCCTTTTTACGTGAATGTTCATTTCATCATATGCCAATCCACTTGGCCATTTGTGTGTTTGACACTCTTAGTTAATCCTTCTAGGGTTTCATCATTTCATAACATAATAATCATTTCATCGTAAGCCAATGCACTTGGCAATTTAGTGTGTTTTACACTCGTGTTAACCCTTCTAGGTTTACATCATTTCATTACATACATCTTAGGTTCACTTATATTTAAATGAATGCTAGACTTATGGGTCTATACATACAACCCATGAGGCTTCATTTATAGTCGTTTAAGTAATTCAAATCTTCCTATGATTATGTAGTACAAGACTTATGCATCTTATATGTATATGCCAAGATCTCGATTTCGATCTAAGTAGGCAGCATTATACTAGAAGATTTAATTCACGTATAACTTATGCATCTATACGTAATTTGGGCAAGGGAACCCAATTTCGAATCCCTAAGACAACACTTCCTTTTTTTTCATTTATTGTATTTTGGTCTACACGAATTTGGGACCCTAGATCGATCCCCAACATCAACATTTCCTCTTTATTTTTCTCCTTTGTATTACCTCTTACTTAGCCGAGGGGTTGTGTGATCAAAACCCCCACAACCCCTTTTATTTTTTTAAATCTATTTCTCCTTGTCTATTTCAAGTAGACTATGAGGTTGTGGGATTAAAACCCTACAGACTCTCTTTATTTTACTTTTATTCACCTCCTTAAATCTGCCGAAGAAGTCGTGGATTCGAATCCCACACGCGTCCCCCTTTATTTTTCTTTTATTCTCCTCCTTAAAAATCTGCCTAAGAGGACGTGGTTTAATTCCCACACCCCTCCACATTTATTTATCATTTATTCACCTCCTTATTCTGCCTAACATGTCGTGGGTTCGATTCCCACACGTCTCCCCCTTTAGTTTTCTTTCATTCTCCTCCTTAATCTGCCTAAGAGGTCGGGGGTTCGATTTCCACATGCCTCCCCCTTTATTTTTCTTTTAATTTTTCAGCATCCTTTCATTAAGTTACACCTTAGTTCTTAGGGGAAATTCGTAGTGCATTTAGAACGTTTGAGGTACGTTTTAATGGAATCGTTTAGACAAGATATTATCCCTAAAATTAGCCACATTTCAAGTCATATGAACATCATATTTACATCAACATGTGTACATGTAATATAAAGAACTATCATGTCATTTCAATTCCTAAACCATGAACAATAGCCACAACACATTTTTGAAACATCAACATAAGTCACATAATTCCAAACATACATATAAATAATAATCATCACAAAAACACATTCCGTCCCTAGTTTTCTACCATTAATCATAACTAACCTATGATTCAACGGGAGGTAGTGACAGGGACATGCAACGGCGAACAATCCAAGTTTTCAGAATGAATATTCTTAACCTTAAGGGGTCTCTTGGGAAAGGGACCAAAATATAAGAAAACCCATACATGTTTGGCGTTAAACTCTTGACTAGCTACCCCAAGAACACCTCTAAACACTGGTCCAACCTTAAATTTAAACACCAAACTCGACAGAAAACCATCTCATTGCCTACTTGATTGAATAACGTTTGTTTTTCTTATATTTTCGTGTGAGTTCTTCAAGTGTGAAGAACTTTTGTTTACCTATTGTTTTTGGAGTTATTTATGCAGAGAAAACGTGAATGAGAGCGATAGAGACGTGAGAGAGAGAGAGATGAGCGTGGGAGAGAAGAGTTTCTTAGGCTTAGGAGTCTAGTTTAGGGCTTTGTCAAATAAGGTTTTATTTAATTCTTAAAAATATAATTTCCTTTTATTTCAAATCATCTAATAAATAATTAATATAAATTAATTACATTAATTTACCAAGTGAAATTAAAAATAATTTAATTTATTGCTTCAACCTATGTTTCGAACCTGGGTGGAGCAAGACTTAACTTCAAGAGCCAATTTAGGCCGTATCTCTTCAAATTCCTCTCCATCTTATTAATTAAATAATTAATTATATATTTCGGGTAATTACGATAGCCTGGAAAAAAACCATTTTACCCCTAGATCCTCCAAACCTAAGATTTTCCCTTTTTAAATCCGGTAAAGACTCATGCAAGTAAATATTCGTAATCGAGAGCCCTAGCTGGTTGGACCCAACTTTTTCTAGATCCACTAATTCCCCAATTTAGTAAGCTTAGATTTAGCAAGGGTTAAAAGGTCTGGTGCTACATGCATCAATTTATGTGAACCCAGTCTAATCATAGGCATTCTTAACACATTAATCATTACTTATCATATTCGTTTTTAGGGTTGTTACATCATCCTCCCCTTAGGAACATTCGTCCCTGAATGACACTACTTTTAACTAACAATAAGTAAGTCATCTATAGAATGTATTCCTACATAGGTAATTCAATGCTCCCTATTGGTGAATACCTTATTCACATATTAACATGATGGTACACATCCTTCAAACCTACTAGTAGCTTCCATTAATGTTCTAAACAAATCTTTCCTAAACTAGTCTGATCAAAACATACAACATAAGTAAACATGCAGTCATACTAATCAGCAGCAACATATATATTAACCTCATAGTAGTGCATAACACCATACATAGTCAAATACATGAAAGAATAATTAAGGCTACGCACCCAGACTTAACCAGAGGTGTCTCCCCCATCACCCCTAGACTTGAGAGTGAGAAGAATCGTTTCCTCATTAAAGCCTCTTCACTTGGAACATTAGATTGAACTCTCTCCTTCCCCTTTTCTTGACTTCTCCTATGGGACAATCCTTCACCATGTGACCCGGTTTGCCACAACTATAACAAGCGTTAGTGCCCATCACACACTCTCCTCCATGTAGTTTGCCACACTTCCTGCAAGGTATTCTCTCCCGAGGTTTATCTATTTCTGTTTCTCTTAACTCAGGACTCAGAATTCCTATCATATCGACCCTTGGATGAACTTGACTCCCTTGGTGGAAAAGTCCCTTCTTAACCTGGGTTTATCCCTGATTTCAGTACTACTCTTCCTTGAAAAATTCTCCTTGTCTTTACTTGACATTTTCCTACCCTAGTATGCTTCGTCTTTCTGCATTCCTCCACTTGCTTGACATGGACCATAGCCTGGAAAGATCCATTTTATCATGCACCATAGCTTCCGTACACTCCTCCTCGAGATCCGCAACAATCCCTATCAAGATCTACTCTTCTCGTCTTTGTTGTAAGACACCAGTGAAGTGGCATACCTGGATAATTTCACAAATTTCAGGGAATACCCCCGACTATCATTGTACCCTATTTAGGCTTATAAACTCCTCAACCTTTTTGTCCCCTCATCTCTCTAGGGAAGATTCTCTCCAAGAACGGTTGTTCTTAAACCACTCCAAGTGATCGTAACTCCTCCCAAAGCTAGGCTATCCTGCCACATCTTACACAAGCATTTGCAACATCCTTTTGTTTATAGGAAGCCAAATATTCTTTCTCTGTATATGTGCCCCCATAGCCACCAAGATCTTATACATCTCGTCCACAAACTCCTGTGGGTCCTCTGAAGTCTTAGACCTTGTAAAAATAGAATGATTCATCCTCGTGAAGTCTTTCAGCCTATCAACCATGGTACGACCCGTTTAGTTCTCCCTCTAAACATTTTTTTTGGTTGACTGGTCAGTCATGCTTCAGCCTGCATAGTGATGGCTTGTGCCATCTGGGCTAGAG
>JAKWIY010002004.1:0-12265 GCA_027704805.1 Solanum corneliomulleri | reverse complement strand
TATGACATTTTTTTTCTTTTTTTTTGTTTTTTTAAAATGATCAATAATAATTTCTCTTCATAAATTTTGAATAAAGATTCTTCAAGAAATGCCCGCATCCAGATGAGGATCAACAAAAACAATTGGCTAGTGAAGCAGGGCGTGACCATAAGCAGGTCAAGTTTTGGTTCCATAAGAAAAGGGTTCAAGCAAAGGTAATTTTGATTATTCATTAAATGATGTCTTTTCAGGCCCCTCATTCAAAATCATATGCAATCGATGACTCTCTTTTGATAGCCAAAAGGAATATTTTGTTGTTTATGTTTTGATCAATATAGTTAAAACTAATTATGTGGAGGAATTTCAATGTACAAATATAGAGAAAATAATGTTTTTTTAACATTTGATTAATATAGATTTATTCTACTTTGAGGGGTAATTCATTGACTCCAACCCAACATTTAAACCCCAAACATTTGATTAAGGTGGAGTACAATACTTACCGTCCCACTACATTCCTTTATTTTTTGGATCTCACTGATCGGTTAAATGACTCGATAAGATAGAAAATTGAATAAATAAAACACCAAGGTAGTGTGGAACCACCATATCTTTTGAACACTCAAAGTCCCTTCTTATACATCCAATGGATCTTTTAGCCACTAAAACTCTATAAAAATCAAACTCATTTATTTTTTAACTTTAAGAATTTTGATATAAATGACACGAATAGTCTAATAATTACATCAAACTCTTGATTAAAATATTTTTACTTCAAAACAATGATCAAAAGAATAAAACACACCACACACACACCAACACACACACACACACGGCACGCCACACACACACACACACACACACAACACACACACACACACCACCACAACGCACACGCACCCACACCCACACCCACACCCACAAGCACACGCACGGGCACGCGCACACGCACACGCACATGCACACGCACACGCACACGCGCACGTACACACACAAGCGCACGCACACGCACGCACACACATGCACGCACGCACACACACACGCACATGCACACGCACACACACGCGCGCGCACACACACACACACACACATATAATATGATTTTATAGTTTTTCACATTGTGCTCTTTCTATGTACAAAGTTGAAGAGATGATGAATTTTACTTAAACTTTAAATTTAGTTAAAAACTATTTATATAAAATAAATTAAATTAAATTTAACCGAACGAAGAAATATGAAATTTTTGTTATTTTTTTAACAAAATCTATTTAATTAAAATACTCTTTTGATTCCTTTTCCCAAGAGGTCCATTCTAAGATAAGTTTTCAAGAACTTCAAATACTAGGGTTTTTACTCTACGAAACATATTTTCTTCCTTACCCTAGATTTATGAATTTCAATTAAAAGTAAGTGTTTTCTATTTTCTATTCCACACGATGATGAGTATGTTGTTGTTTATGTTTGAATTTCGTGTGAAGCACGTTCTTATCTACATGATGGTTTCGTATTATTGTTTCTACTATTTGACAATATGAAAACATAGGGATTGGAACTAAGACTAGAATGAACTCTTAAATGACCCTTATCCTTTACCCTACATTATGCATGGATATTTTAAATGATTTGAAGAGTTGTTATTGATTATGATATTGAGTATTTTACTATGTAATGGTTATGAATGTTGTAAGTTGAACGTAAGTTCTTGAATAAGGTTCCCGGATGCAAGCGGTAAGTCTTCTAAAGTTGTAATTACTCCACCACGTTTATGTTAGCCTATAAATCATGATGATATGTTGTGAAAGTATGCATGATGTTTCTATGGGGATATGCTAGGATATGAACATGTTATTTGTGAGATCATGAAAATCACACAATAATGCAAATTATGATATTCTTTTATACGCTTTACACAAGATGACTTTGCCTTGAAAGTGTTAATCGACGGAGCAAACGATGGCCTGTTGGTTGGCCAACGGCCTTTTGGTGGGGTATCGTCGATGGAAACTTAGACTGGTAAAATTTAAACCAAAGATCAGGTCAAGGACAAATCGACGGAAGCAATAGACGGCCCGTTGATTGATCTACCATCCGTCGATGGTGGCCTGCAAATGGTGCCTTGTGCACTATTTTATTTAGGGGGTGAATGGGAAATTAACCACACGTTTTTACCTTATTCTAATACGTTTATTTAGCTACTTTTGGGTGTACATAAGGAATTAAAAACATGAAGAACCCATTCCAAATCCTATCTCACGAAATTGAACCTTTTCCCTCAAGAATATTCTCCCTAGAAACCACCATTGTTGGTTAAGCTCAAGAATAGCTTGGGTCTTGGATTCCCATAGACGAATCATAAAGTTTTGGTGGTTTTCCACTAGACAAAGGTATGGTTATCCTTCATCTCTAAGTAACATTTCACTTGGAGAGTTAATCTCAATGTTTTCAAAAGAGTTTTCATGATCAAAGTTCTCCTTCTTCAATCTAGCCATGGGTTCATTCATAAATTTATTTCAAAAGCATCATATGAATATATTTATTATTATCTACTTATTTGGACATTAGTTTTTAATCCTATTACATGATGAACCCATTCTCTTTCACAAACTCGATCATAGCCTATGTATGGCTTTATGACCTTGATCTTATGCATATCGATTTCTGATTCAATTATGATAATATGCTTATGTCTACTGTATTGTATGTATATTTATGGTGAATCGTTGATGAATTATCCATGTGAATCAATGTATAAAGAATTGAACATGACTAGCCTATGCCTCTATATGATCACTATAACATTACTTTAAATGTATAAAAGTGGAATTTTATTATGCTAAGATTCTTGTAGATACCACCTTAGGTTAATACCTGTCACGACCCAAATCGGAGCCGCGACTGGCACCCACATTTACCCTCCTATGTGAGCGAACCAACCAATCTAACCTTTAACATTTTAATACAATATCAACAAAAGAAATGCGGAAGACTTAAACTCATTAATAAAACAACTCAAAACTATTATTATTATCCCCAAAATCTGGAAGTCATCATCACAAGAACATCTATCTCAAATTGCTAAACTAAAACTGTCTAAGAAGCTAAAACAAATACTAGCTAGTCCATGCCGGAAGTTCAAGGCATCAAGACTTGAAGAAGAAGACCCAGTCCAAGCTAGACGCATTAGCTCACCCTGAATTTCCGAAGGTAGTGAAGACTGGCTAGATCTACTGTTGAGTTGAAGTTGACGGAACGTTTGCTGCATTACACAAATAACAAAGAAGAAGACATAAAAGTAGGGGGTCAGTACAACCCAAAGTACTGAGTAGATATCATCGGCCAACTCAAAATAGGGAACAATACATATCAATAATAATGTAAATCAACTACAATACTCCACATGTAGCAATAACAATATTAATTCATCAATAAATACAACCGAGTTCACACATGAGGACTCAAGCCCCAATACCATACTCATTTGGGAATTAAGTTCATTAGATTGAGTATATTCATTATCTTTCAAGATTCATTATCTTTCGTCCTCTTGTGTAGGTACGTGACACTCCGCTCCTCATATTCATTCTATCCTGGTGCCGGAACGTGGCACTCGATCCTCATATAATATCCTGGTACCGGAACGTGGCACCCGATCCATATACTATCCTGGTGTCGGAACGTGACACTCCGATCCTCATATTCTATCCTGGTGTCGGAACGGACACTCCGATCCTCATATTCATTCTATCCTGGTACCGGAACGTGGCACCCGATCCCCTAATTCATCAAGCCTTCTTTTACACTAAGGCATCCTCATTCTCATTATATAATTTATCAAGCCTTCGTTCTACTAAGGCATCATCAATCTTATTATATAATATATCAAGCGAATTAGGGTTCTCTTCAAGATTTTGGGATTCAATGGCTTCATCATGCTTGTTAATTCATCACAATTTCATAATCATATCATGCAGCTACAATTTAAGCACATAGCAGGGTTTACAATACTATCAACACATAATATTCACTATTAAGAGTTCACTACGATTTCGTAATATAAACCATAACCTTCCTCCACCGAAGACTAGTGACCAAGCAAGAATTCCCAAAGCTTTGTTTTCTCCCCAGCCTCTCGATCGATTCCTCTCTTTCTCTTGGTTCTTTCTGTTTTTTTTATTCCAACCCTCTTTCCTTTACCCTAATTATCATATAATTAAGACTAAAAGAGGACAATGGAGCCCACTAATTAACTTAAGGTTACCTCTTTTAACCCCCAAGTAATTAGACTTATTAATATGAACCCTCAATCTTTATAATTAAGGAAAGAATAGTCCAAAACGACCCTTAAAACGTGTGGAGAAATCCTATTCTGACTGGGATCTGCGTGACCTGTGACGGGCCGTCGTGCCTGCGACGGTCCGTCACACCGGTCGTCGCAGCCTCCCCAAATTCCAGGTGAACTGTGACGGCCCGTTACCCCTGTGACGGTCCGTCCTGCACCTCCGTCATGACGGTCAGAAACTCGTTTCTTGTACCAAATTCTCAAAAGTTAAAGTGTTTTGCAACGGAAACTCACGACGGTTCGTCGTGGATGTGACGGCACGTCCTCTCACAATTTACAGAGAGTCGATTTTTATATCCAAATTGAAGAATTCTAAGTGTCATGGAACGAAACCTCCTCGACGGGCCGTCGTGACTACGACGGTCCGTCGTGACACCCGTCGTCCCCGCCAGTTTTTCCCAGAATTACAATCTGCTGCTCAAACGACCAAACAGGTCGTTACAATAGATACCAATTTACCCATCGTTCGTCCCCGAACGATCAAAAGAAGAAGAAAAACAATGGCGAAAAAGAGTACCTGAATCTGGAAAACGGAAACAGATGTGGGTATTTTTTCTTGCATATCTGCCTCCTTCTCCCAAGTAGCTTCTTCAACCGGTCAATTCTTCCATTGAACTTTGATGGATGCAATCTCTCTCGACCTCAACTTGCGAACTTCTCTATCTAATTAGCAACCGGTTCCTCCTCATAAGTCAAATTCTCATCAAGCAAAACTGAATCCCAACGGATAATGTAGTTTCCATCTCCATGGTATCTTTTCAAACATGGACACATGAAACACCGGATGCACTCCGGACAGCCCTGGAGGTAAGGCTAATTCATAAGCCACCTCCCCTATCTCGCTTTAGTACCTCAAATGGTCCAATATACCTTGGACTTAGCTTACCTGTTTTGCCAAACCGCATCACCCCTTTCATGGGTGAAACCTTCAACAAGACTTGTTCACCCTCCATGAACTCCAAGTCTCTAACCTTTCGGTCTGCATACTCCTTTTGTCTACTTTGCGCCGCTAGAAGCTTTTCTTGAATGCCCTTCACCTTATCTAACGAATCCCTCAAGAGGTCAGTACCCCAATGTCTAACCTCAAATGCATCAAACCACCCAATGGGAGATCTACACCTTCTCCAATACAATGCTTCAAATGGGGCCATATCAATACTGGAGTGATAGCTATTATTGTATGAAAACTCTGCCAAAGGTAAGAAGCTATCCCAATGGCCACCAAACTCTATCACGCATGCACGAAGCATATCCTCCAACACTTGAATCGTTCGCTCAGACTGACCATCAGTCTGAGGGTGAAATGCAGTGCTAAGGTCCAACCTAGTACCCAATTCAGCATGCAATGTTTTCCAAAACTTAGAAGTAAATTGCGTACCTCTATCTGATATGATGGATAGTGGAACCCCATGCAATCGAACGATTTCTGAGATATAGATCTTGGCTAACTTCTCTGCATTGTAAGTCACCTTGACCGGAATGAAATGAGCAGACTTAGTTAACCTATCAACAATCACCCAAATGGAGTCATACTTACCCATTGTCTTTGGAAGACCAACCACAAAGTCCATTGCGATTCTCTCCCACTTCCATTCAGGAATGGGCATTCTCTGAAGCGTTCCTCCGGGCCTTTGGTGTTCATACTTTACTTGTTGACAGTTTGGACATTTGGCAATAAAGTCAGCAATATCGCGCTTCATTCTACTCCACCAGAGTGTTGCTTTAGGTCGCGATACATCTTGGTTGCACCCGGATGTATAGAATACCTTGTACTATGAGCCTCTGTCAGTCAGAATAGTGTTGATCAAATCATCGATGCGGGGGACACATACCCTTCCCTTAATCCTCAAAAACCCTTCCTCATCGAGTGTTGCTTCTTTAGCCTCTCCTTGCAACACTTTATCTCGAATCCGGATCAATTTCTCATCCTCAAACTGCATCCCCTTAATCTTGTCAAGGAAGGAGGATCTTGCCTCCACACAAGCTAACAATCCTCCCTTCTCATTTACTTCTAACCTCATAAGGTCATTAGCTAGAATCTGCACCTCTCTAGCCAATGGGCGTCTAGAAACTTGCAAATGAGCTAGACTTCTCATGCTTCCCGCCTTTCTACTCAGAGCATCTGCCACAACATTCGCCTTCCCCGGATGATACTAGATAGTGATATCGTAGTCCTTCAGTAGTTCCATCCATCTCCTTTGTCTTAAGTTCAAATCTTTCTGAGTAAAGACATACTGTAAACTACGATGATCCGTGTAGATTTCACACTTAACCCCATATAAATAATGCCTCCATTGCTTCAATGCAAATACTACCGCGACCAATTCTAAGTCATGAGTTGGATAGTTACGTTCATGCACTTTTAATTGTCTTGAAGCATAAGCAATCACGTTCTTCTCTTGCATTAGCACTGCACCCAAACCTGTATAGGATGCATCACAATAAACAATGAAATTTTTACCCTCTACTGGCAAGGTAAGAATAGGTGCGGTAGTCAACAAAGTCTTGAGTTTCTGAAAGCTTTCCTCGCACTCATCCGACCATACAAATGGAACATTCTGCTTAGTCAAGTTCGTCAATTGGGAAGCAATAGAAGAGAAACCCTTGACAAATCGGCGGTAGTAGCTAGCTAAACCCACAAAACTCCTTATTTCTGACACGTTTGTAGTATTACCCAATTCTTCACTGTCTCAATCTTGGATGGATCCACCATCACTCCATCCTTAGAAACCACGTGCCCCCGAAGGACACTGAATCTAGCCAAAACTCACACTTGGAGAATTTCGCATAAAGCTTCTTTCTTCCCTCAACAACCTAATACCATTCTCAAATGCTCTTCATGTTCCTTCTTACTCTTGGAGTATATCAGTATATCATCAATAAACACGATCACAAAGAGGTTCCAAGTATGGCTTGAAAATCCCATTCATCAAGCTCATGAAAGCAGCAGGGGCATTAGTAAGACCAAACGACATTACCACAAATTCATAGTGCCCATACCTAGTCCGAAAAGCAGTCTTTGGCACATCCGTTGCCCGTATTTTCAATTGATGATAACCGGATCTCAAGTCTATTTTTGAGAAGACACAAGCACCTTGTAACTGATCGAACAAGTCATCAATGCGAGGAATGGGGTACTTGTTCTTAATCGTTACCTTGTTCAGTTGTCTGTAATCTATGCACATCCAAAAGCTCCCATCCTTCTTCTTCACGAACAAAACCGGAGCACCCCAAGGAGATGCACTTGGTCTAATGAAGCCTTTGCTCAACAATTCTTGAAGTTGGGCCTTTAACTCTCTTAACTCCGCGGGAGCCATTCTATAAGGGGGTATAGAAATGGGGCGAGTACCCGGTTCAAGATCGATGCAGAAGTCTATATCCCTATCTGGTGGCATACCAGGAAGATCTGCCGGGAACACATCCAAAAACTCACGGACTACCGAAACTGACTCCATCGAAGGTACTTGAGCATAGTCATCGGAGGTGCCAAGAAAGCCTAAACAACCCTTTGCTCACCATTTTCTTAGCACGAAGAAAGGAGATGATACGCACCGGATTGGAAGTGTAGTCGCCCTCCCCACACTAACGGATCTGCCCCAGGCTTGGCTAACGTCACAGTTTTGCACATTACAATCCAAAATCGCAAAATTTGGAGAAAGCCAAGTCATACCCAGAGAATTACATCAAAGTCACCCATTTCTAGAATAACCAAGTCTACATAAGTGTTGCTCCCCACAAAATTCACCAAACAAGACCTATATACCTTTTCAACTACCACAGACTCACCCACCGGAGTAGAAACAGGAATAGGCATGTCAAGTAATTCACAATGCAAATTTAGACCATTAGCAAATGATGAAGATACATATGAAAACGTGGAGCCCAGGGTCAAATAATACAGATGCCATGCAATCACAACCAAAAGATTACCTGTGATAACAACAATCAGACGCCTCCGCTTCAGATCTCCAGGGAAAGCGTAACAATGGGCCCTATCACCAGTCTGTCCGTTGCCCCTACCATGTTGTGTCGTAGTGGCTCCCATTTGCCCATCACCTCTGTCGTTGTGGTGACCACCATTACCTCGACCACCATGCCCTCCAGAATAACGGCCTCTACCATGACCACCTCTACCTCTAGCTAGTGGGGCTCTGTAACTCTGGTTTGGACAATACCTCTTAATGTGTCCAATCTCTCCACATCCATAACATTCTCTGGGTTCACGCATCGTCCCCTCAGAGAAACGTTGACCGGTCTGAGGTGGACCCCCAACTACAGTCTGTAGTGAAGACTGAATTGGTCGACTTGCGTAACCTCCGGAGCTCTGTCCTCTAGAGTGAGAACCATTAAACTCACCTCCCCTTCGAAACCTTTTTGATGTCGATGTCGTGGGGAAGTCATCTGGCTTCACTCCTTCCACTTCTATCATAAAGTCTACCACCTCTTGGAAGGATGTTGCTGTTGCCAGTATCTGTAAGGCTGAAATCCGTAATTCTGACCTCAACCCCTTCACAAAACGGCGAATCCGTTCTTGTGGACTGAAACAAAGTTGGGTGGCATACCTTGTAAGGCACGAAACTTAGCCTCATATGCGTTAACCGTCATCCTACCTTGCTCGAACGCTCAAGAAACTCATCCCTTTTTCTATCTTTCAAGGTCTGGGGGATATACTTTTCCATGAACAAACTAGAGAATGATTCCCAAGTCATAGGTGGTGCCTCTGTTGGTTGACACTCAACATGTGACCCCCACCACATTTTGGCGTTCTCTTGAAACTGATAGCTTACGAACTCAACGCCAAACCGTTCTACTATCCCCATCTTGTGTAGTAGGAGCTCATGACAATCAACCAGAAAATCGTAGGCATCCTCTGATTCTGCGCCCTTAAAGACTGGAGGTTTCAATTTCAAGAACTTACTGAAAAGTTCATGCTGGTCATTTGTCATAATAGGCCCAGTAATCAGACGTGGAAATGTGCCTATCCCAATGTGCATCCATGCGGGGAGCCATAGTAGTCGATGTCGTATCTCTGAAACCGGGGGGTGTTAGTGCAGAAACCACTGGAGGTGCCTGACCGTGATCAGATAACCCGCTCAGATAAGCAAGAACTGATTGATCATCTCTGGGGTAGGTTGGGGTGGCATTTCCTCATTCTGCCCTTGTTCAGTTTCCCCTTCCTCACCCTCTCTTACTACCTCCTCAGTCGGTGGAGGAGTCACCGCCCTAGCATCAGATGGACTAGGTGCTTGTCCTCTTCCCCTAGAGGAAGTCCTCCCACGACCTCTTCCACGGCCTCTTGCCACTGCTCTTCCTCGAGCCACAGCCCCAGTGGCTGGCTCAGTAGCTTCCTGTCTTTCCGTTGTTGCTGCTGGTGCGGTCGTTGCTGTAGTCCTAACCATCTGCGAGATAGAATGAAGATGTTCAAATACCAATTTGTATCACCTAGATACCAATTGGACTCAAGTAGTAGCACGAAAGAAGAATAAAAGAATGGAATTTTCCTAAAGTCTTATAGCCTCTCAAAGAAAAGTAAAGGCGTCCCCCTACCGTTCCTTAAGACTCTACTAGACTCGTTCTTGTGTGATGAGACCAATGAACCTAATGCTCTGATACCAAGTTTGTCACGACCCAAATCGGAGCCGCGACTGGCAACCACATTTACCCTCCTATGTGAGCGAACCAACCAATCTAACCTTTAACATTTTAATACAATATCAACAATAGAAATGCGGAAGACTTAAACTCATTAATAAAACAACTCAAAACTATTATTATTATCCCCAAAATCTGAAGTCATCATCACAAGAACATCTATCTCAAATTGCTAAACTAAAACTGTCTAAGAAGCTAAAACAAATACTAGCTAGTCCATGCCGGAAGTTCAAGGCATCAAGACTTGAAGAAGAAGGACCCAGTCAAGCTAGACGCATTAGCTCACCCTAAATTCTGAAGGTAGTGAAGACTGGCTAGATCTACTGTTGAGTTGAAGTTGACGGAACGTTTGCTGCATTACACAAATAACAAAGAAGAAGACATAAAAGTAGGGGGTCAGTACAACCCCAAGTACTGAGTAGATATCATCGGCCAACTCAAAATAGGGAACAGTATATATCAATAATAATGTAAATCAACTACAATACTCCACATGTAGCAATAACAATATTAATTCATCAATAAATACAACCGAGTTCACACATGAGGACTCAAGCCCCAATACCATACTCATTTGGGAATTAAGTTCATTAGATTGAGTATATTCATTATCTTTCAAGATTCATTATCTTTCTTCCTCTTGTGTCAGTACGTGACACTCCGCTCCTCATATTCATTCTATCCTGGTGCCGGAACGTGGCACTCCGATCCTCATATACTATCCTGGTACCGGAACGTGGCACCCGATCCATATACTATCCTGGTGTCGGAACGTGACACTCCGATCCTCATATTCTATCCTGGTGTCGGAACGTGACACTCCGATCCTCATATTCATTCTATCCTGGTACCGGAACGTGGCACCCTATCCCCTAATTCATCAAGCCTTCTTTTACACTAAGGCAACCTCATTCTCATTAATAATTATCAAGATCTTCTTCATACTAAGGCATCATCAATCTTATTATATAATATATCAAGCGAATTAGGGTTCTTTCAAGATTTTGGGATTCAATGGCTTCATCATGCTTTGTTAATTCATCACAATTTCATAATCATAATCATGCAAGCATACAATTTAAGCACATCGCAGGGTTTACAATACTATCAACACATAATATTCACTATTAAGAGTTCACTACGAATTTCGTAATATAAACCATAACCTACCTCCACCGAAGACTAGTGACCAAGCAAGAATTCCCAAAGCTTTGTTTTCTCCTCAGCCTCTCGATCGATTCCTCTCTTTCTCTTGGTTCTTTCAGTTTTGTTTTATTCCAACCCTCTTTCCTTTACCCTAATTATCATATAATTAAGACTAAAAGAGGACAATGGAGCCCACTTATTAACTTAAGGTTACCTCTTTTAACCCCCAAGTAATTAGACTTATTAATATTAACCCTCAATCTTTATAATTAAGGAAAGAATAGTCCAAAACGACCCTTAAAACGTGTGGAGAAATCCTATTCTGACTGGGATCTGCGTGACCTGTGACGGGCCGTCGTGCCTGCGACGGTCCGTCACACCGGTCGTCGCAGCCTCCCCAAATTCCAGGTGAACTGTGACGGCCCGTTACCCCTATGACGGTCCGTCCTGCACCTCCGTCATGACGGTCAGAAACTCGTTTCTTGTACCAAATTCTCAAAAGTTAAAGTGTTTTGCAACGGAAACTCACGACGGTTCGTCGTGGATGTGACGGCACGTCCTGCAGGTCCGTCACAATATACAGAGAGTCGATTTTTATATCCAAATTGAAGAATTCTAAGTGTCATGGAACGAAACCTCCTCGACGGGCCGTCGTGACTACGACGGTCCGTCGTGACACCCGTTGTCCCCGACAGTTTTCCCAGAATTACAATCTGCTGCTCAAACGACTAAACAGGTCGTTACAATACCATGGTGAATTGTGGATATAAATCTTGTATGATCAAACTAAATAAGGCTTTGTTCGAATTGATCTAGGTTCTTCTAGTCTATCAAGTAGTAACTTGTGATCTTGACGTTAGGTTAGTTCTTATATGAATTGATTATGGTTAATTGTCTACAATTGCTTCGTATAGCGTAACGAGAGTATGAATTATATTTAATGGATTTAGTGTATATCAACTCATGATCGTTTGAATAGGATTAACCTATGTAAACATACCTTCCATAAATTCCTAATATGAAGCATGCTTATAGTGAATTCGACCTTGTTGGCAATTGAAGTAGTGTCTCATCTAGACTATGATTTCATATATAATGCCGACCATTTATTATTGGTAAAATATGATTGATGATTAATACTTTGGGAAA
>JAKWIY010002003.1:0-12393 GCA_027704805.1 Solanum corneliomulleri | reverse complement strand
TAAAAATCAGGGAAAGTATCAAGCATCATACAGGGGGCAAGGGACAGACTTGAAATGATATTTGAGGCACAAGATAGCTTGCGCAAGTCTCAGCGGCGCATGAAGAAGTATGCTGATCAACATCGTCTCTCAGTTGAGTTCAATGTGGGTGACAAGGTGTTGCTCAAACTTACCCCACAAATATGGAAACAGATTGTAAGTAAGCCCAGACATCGGGGTTTGATTCCTAAGTATGATGGTCCATTCGAAGTGGTGAAACGAGTGGGAGAAGTTGCTTATACGTTGAAGCTCCTAGAAAGGTTTAAAATCCATCCCACTTTCCATGTGAGTTTCTTGAAACCTTACTTTGCAGATGCGGATGATCCGGACAGAAACATGTCAAAGAGGGCTCCTCCATCAGTATCTACACAGTATGATGATGAAATTGAGAAAATCCTTGATCACCGGGTTTTGGGCACAAGTATGAAGAATACTAAGACTGAATTCTTGGTTCACTAGAAAGGAAAGAGTGTAGCAGATGCTGTTTGGGAGAAAGCAAAAGACCTATGGCAGTTTGATGTTCAAATCGAGGACTATCTCAAAACACTCTCGATGAGGACATCGAGTTCAAGTGGTGCGGGTGGTCTGTTTGACCCGCAAACTACTTGATCTAACTATGTTCAGACATGTCAAGGACTTGGGCATTCATCTTGACATGGATGATGACAAAACAGTGCAACACAAGTTCAAGGTGCTTGGGTGTTGGCAAGGCAGCTTGAACGTGCATGGATTACGTGCGGGCTAAGGGCATTGGCAAGACAGCATGTTGATCTGATGAAGCAAGGTTGCGATAAAAATAAATCGACCCTCTTTCACATATATACAAGCTCCATCGAACCCTACCGCAGACAAAAAGTCTGGTAAATAAGCGGAGAAGAGTAAAGGGGCGTGTCTATCATCCACTGAGTTATGAACCGTGAAATATTGACCCTCGAGGACTTCTTGGTTAAAAAAAAAGAACAAAAAAAAACAAGCTCAACAACATACAACAATATTACTTGAGCATTCTATCTTAGATGCCCTTTTTTTTGTTTCATCTAATTTACTATCTTTAATAATCTAAAGCAAAAGTTGTGTATCTTGTTGATTAGTATTGTTATCATAATCCTTCTTAATTTTTAGTTAAAATGTTTTGGAAGTACAAACAGAAACGAGACCTTTGGTTGATAGAGTAGTAAGGCTATGTTTTTCCTTTTCTTTAAGGTTCTAAAAAGATTTTATCTTTTTGGGAACATAGAATTGTGAATGTTTTGAATACTCTGTTTGGTAACAGAGATGGTTTTTACGTTCATGCTTCTTCTTAAATGATGTATGATTTGAGACTTTGGTTGTTTATTTCAAAGTTATGTTGTGTGTTGAATTTTGTAGTGAGCTTGAAACATTTAGTGGAAACTTACTTATTGGCTTGTAGGAATTTCTTTCCTGTTATTGGATTAGTCCAAGTTAGATCGAGAAGTATTTATGTCGGACATGATTCGTCCTCATCTGTGAAAAAGAAACTCGTAGAAGCATCATTCGATTTGGGGTTCTTGTGTTGATGTTTATTTTGGAGCATCATAATAGAAATCTTAGATATTAATGTGATTATAAATAATTTTATTCAAATTTAGAGTGAAAATATGTCTTTTTTATTTTATATTAGTGATTTGTTTTTCTCATTACATAAAATCATTAATAAAAATGATAAATTTCTTTAATTTGGACTTTAAGAATCTTTTTCTAAAGGTTTACAAACTTGATTACATTTACAAAAATAAAAAAGGAATAATTTTAAGCATTAATGAGATCAAAATGATTGGAAGAATTATCTATAACAAAGTGAACAATTAATATAAGACTACGAAAAGACTTTCTTTTCGAAACAACCTAAAAAAAGAGTAAATATCACATAAATTAAGGGAAAAAGATAACTTAAATTAAGTGAAAAATATAGTAAAAATTAATGTGATTATTTAGTTAGAGAAATTGGCACGTATATTTAGTTACTGAAAAATTTACTTTGATCATTCCAATTTAATCCACTTAATCTTTTTTGCATGTGACATTTAATACCTCAAAATAGTTAAATTTGATTGTGTAGGCCAGTTACAAATTTAATTTTCTGATGTTATGAGTTTTTTAATTATAAGAAATCGTCATTTTTATTTATAAGAGATACAGAAGATACCAAGAGATATCATTTGTTCAGTATTATAGACACAAAATTTGTACATTATAACTATTTTTATGTAAGGGAAATCTAGAAGGAGCAAAGGTATATTCATTTGAATTTTCTTGACAACAAATTTATATGATATATATAAGATTTTTTTTGATGTTTATATCTATATTTTAAATTCCACAGTATAAATGTCTTTGTACATTGTAAGGCGTTTAAATTTCACTTGTTTAATTACCAATTTTTAGAAGACCATGAAAAAGTCAGAGTTTTTATAGTAGTATGAATTTTTTATACATATTCATAAAATATTTTTATCAATAACGTTATTGAGTACTTAATTATTTTAATGAACTAATAAAATAATTAAACTTAGCAAAAATTGAGTTGAGTTGTGTCTTGACTCATTATCTGCCCAGGTCTTAATTCATGTTGATCCAATCAAATTTAGTTCGGATTGGATCTTTACCCGCTTGTTGTCTTGACCCATTATGATTGACCTAAAATTGATCCAATTTTCTAAATTACCGTCCATAACAATGCGTAAGGTTAAAATAGAAGAAAAATCAATGTAACAAATGCACTTAAACAAGAAAAACTAATTAAAAACTACCAAATAGCTATCCTCTTTTGGATGAGTCGTGATTTAACAGAGCAACTGAAGATTAGCCAAGAAATCCCCAGTGTTACAACCAAATTGTAGATAGTCATGTGTATTTACCATTTTTCTATGAATAAAAAGATTAGCAATAAATAGTAATTACTTTTAGCGTTCACTACAAATATTACTAATATGATAATTACATATCATAAATAACTTGTGCCATATAATTTTTATTTTATTTTAATAATTCAATAGATTCACCATTTCATTAAATTACATGTTGCATAACAAAAATAATAACATTTTCCGTGAAATCCTATAAATTGGTCCTTTTATGATAATTATTGTCACGACCCGAAACCGAGCCGCGAGTGGCACCCACACTTATCCTACTATGTGAGCGAACCAACCAATCTAAACCCCAACATTTCAATATAATATCAACAGAAAGTAATGCGGAAGACTTAAACTCATTAATGAAAATTAATTCAATAACTTCTAAACTCAACATCAATTATTCCCCAAAATCTGGAAGTCATCATCAAAAGAACATCTATCCTCAAATTACTAATCTAAAAGTATCTAAGAAGCTAAAATAAATAAAAAGTTAGTCCATGCCGGAAGTTCAAGGCATCAAGACATGAAGAAGAAGATCCAGTCCAAGCTAGAAGCATTAGCTCACCCTGAAATCCAGTGTAATGAAGACTGGCTAGAGTTGCGGTTGAGTTGAAGACGACGGCACGTTTGCTGCACTCCACAAATAAACGAAAAAACATACAAGTAGGGGTCAGTACAAACACAGTACTGAGTAGGTATCATAGGCCAACTCAAAATAGAAAACAGTATATATCAGATAACATCATAAAATCAACTACAATACTCAATCTGTAGCAATATCAATTATCATAACCCTTGGTCACAACTCTAAGCACGTCAATGAGGACTCACGCCTCCCCATCATACTCATTTGGGAATTAGGTTCATTAGAGTGAGTATATTAACATATTTCAAGATTCATTATCTTTAGTCCTCTCGTGTAGGTACGTGACACTTCGCTCCATATACTATCCTGGTGTCGGAACGTGACACTCCGATCCATATTCTATCCTGGTGCCGGAACGTGGCACTCCGATCCTCATTCTATCCTGGTACCAGAACGTGGCACCCGATCCATATTCTATCCTGGTGTCGGAACGTGACACTCCGATCCTCATATACTATCCTTGTACCGGAACGTCGCACCCGATCCATATTCTATCTTTGTGTCTGAACGTGACACTCCGATCCTCATATACTATCCTGGTACCGGAACGTGGCACCCGATCCTCTATTTCTATCCTGGTACCGGAATGTCGCACCCGATCCCCTAATCTCACTACTTTCATTCATCAAGCCTTCTTTTATACCAAGGCATCATCATTAACAAAGTAGATTAGGGTTTCTTTCAAGATTTAGGATTCAATAGCTTCATCATGCTTATTTTATCACAATTATATAATCACATTCATGCAAGCATACAATTAAGCATATAGAAGGGTTTAGAATACTATTCAATACATATCATTCGCTATTAAGAGTTTATTACGAATAGTATAAAAACCATAACCTACCTCCACCGAAGATTCGTGATCAAGCAAGCAAATTCCCCAAGCTTTGCTATCCTCTTCGTTTCTCCTCTCTCTCAATCGTTCTTCTCCCTCTCTTTGTTCTTTCTATTTTTCTTATTCAAACCCTCTTTCTTTTACCCTAATTAGCATATAATTAAGTATAAAAGGTGATGAAAATAACCCACTAATTATTCCAAGGTTATCTCCTTTAACCCCCAAGTAATTGAATTATTAACATTAATCCACTAACTTTATAATTATAAGAATGAATAGTCCAAAACGCCCCTTTAAAAACTTTACAGAAATACGACCCAGCCTGGGATTACGCAACCTGTGACGGTCCATCATGGCTATGACGGTCCGTCCTGCAGGTCCGTCACAAAGTTTAGAGACTTAATTTCTGTGGAAGATGTGTGACGGTCCGTCGTGCTCACGACGGTCCGTCCTGCCATTCCGTCACGAAGTTCAGAGAGTTGATTTCAGTACCCAATTTTCAGAATTCTAAGTGTTTTGGAACGGGACCCCCTCGACGGTCCGTCGTGCCCATAACCGTCCGTCGTGGGATCCGTCGACCAAGACAGTTTTTCCAGAAATAAAATCTGCTGCTCAAAACGACTAAACAGGTCGTTACAATAGATACCAATTTACCCATCGTTCGTCCTAGAACGATAACAAGAAGAAAAACAAGGGTGAAAAGGAGTACATAAATCTATAAACAGGTGTGGGTATTTTTCTTGCATATCAGCCTCCTTCTCCCAAGTGGCCTCTTCAACCGGCCGATTCTTCCATTGAACCTTGATGGATGCAATCTCCCTCGACCTCGACTTGCGAATTTCTCTATCTAGAATAGCAAGAGGCTCCTCCTCATAAGTCAAATTCTCATCAAGCAGAACTGAATCCCAACGAATGATGTAGTTTCCATCCCCATGGTATCTTTTCAACATAGACACATGAAATACCGGATGCACTCCTGACAGTCCTGGAGGCAAGGCTAATTCATAAGCCACCTCCCCTACTCGCTTAAGTACTTCAAATGGTCCAATATACCTTGGGCTTAGCTTACGTCTTTTACCAAACCGCATCACCCCTTTCATTGGCGAAACCTTCAGCAATACTTGCTCACCCTCCATAAACTCCAAGTCTCTAACCTTTCGATCTGCATATTCCTTTTGCCTACTTTGCGCCGCTAAAAGCTTTTCTTGAATAGATTTCACTTTCTCTAATGAATCCTTCAAAAGGTCAGTACCCCAAGGTCTAACCTCAAATGCATCAAACCAACCAATGGGAGACCTACATCTCCTCCCATACAATGCTTCGAATGGAGCCATATCAATACTGAGTGATAGCTATTAGTATCCGAGAAACTCCGCTAAGGGTAAGAAGTTATCCAATGACCACCAAATTCTATCACACATGCACGAAGCATGCCTCCAATACCTGAATAGTTCGCTCAGACTGACCATCGGTCTAAGGGTGAAATGCAGTACTAAGGTCCAACCTAGTATCTAATTCTGCATGCAATGTTCTCCAAAACATAGAAGTAAACTACGTACCTCTATCTGATATGATGGAGAGTGGAACTCCATGCAATCAAACAATTTCTGAGATATAAACTTTGGCTAACTTATCTGCATTGGAGGTCACCTTGACCGGAATGAAGTGAGCAGACTTAGTTAATCTGTCCACAATTACCCAAATAGAATCAAACTTACCCAATGTCTTTGGAAGACCAACCACGAAGTCCATTGCAATTATCTCCCCACTTCCATTCAGGAATGGGCATTCTCTGAAGTGTTCCTCCGGGCCTCTGGTGTTCATACTTTCTTGCTGACAATTTGGATTTGGTAACAAAATCAATAATGTCGCGCTTCATTCTTCCCACCAAAAGTGTTGCTTTAGGTCACGGTACATCTTGGTTGCACCAGGATGTATAGAATATCCGGAACTATGAGCCTCTGTAAGAATAGTGTGGATCAACTCATCAACACGGGGCACACATACCCTTCCCTTAATTCTCAAAAACACCTTCCTCATCAATTATTGCCTCTTTGCCTCTCCTCGCAAACCATATCCATATTCGCCTTAGTTTCTCATCATTAAACTGTTTTCCCTTGATCTTGTCAAGAAATGAAGATCTCGCCTCTACACAAGCCAAAAATCCTCCCTTCTCATTTACTTCTAGCCTCATAAAGTCATTAGCCAAGTATTGGATTTCTCTAGCCAACGGGCATCTAGAAACTTGAAAATGAGCTAGACTTCCCATGCTTCCTGCCTTTCTACTTAAGGCGTCTGCCACAACATTAGACTCCTGGGTGATACAAGATGGTAACATCATAGTCCTTAGTAGTTCCATCCATCTCCTCTGTCTCAAATTCAAATCCTCTGAGTAAAGACATACTGTAGACTACGATGATCGGTATAGACTCACACTTAACCCCATATAGATAGTGTCTCCATTGCTTTAATGCAAACACTACCGCAGCCAATCCAAATCATGGGTCGGATAGTTACGTTCATGCACCTTTAATTGCCCCGAAGCATAAGCAATTACATTCTTCTCTTGCATTAGCACTGCAGCCAAACCAGAATAGGATGCATCACAATAGACAATGAAATTCTTACCTTTCACTGGCAGGGTAAGGATTGGTGCAGTAGTCAACAAGGTCTTGAGTTTCTGACAGCTTTCCACACACTCATCCGACCATACAAATGGAACATTTTGCTTAGTCAAGTTCGTCAATTAGGAAGCAATGGAAGAGAATCCCTTGACAAATCGACGGTAATAGCTAGCTAAACCAACAAAGCTCCTTATTTCTGACACATTAGTAGGTCTTACCCAATTCTTCACTGTCTCAATCTTAGAAGGATCCACCATCACTCCATCCTTAGAAACCACGTGCCCCAAGAAGGACACTGAATCTAGCCAAAACTCACACTTGGAGAATTTGGCATAAAGCCTTTTCTCCCTTAATACTTCCAACACAATTCTCAAATGCTCCTCATGTTCCTTCTTACTCTTAGAGTATATCAGTATATCATCAATAAATACGATCACAAAGAGATCCAGATATGGCTTAAAAATCTCGTTCATCAAGCTCATGAAAGCAGCAGGGGCATTCGTAAGACCAAAAGACATCACTACAAATTTGTAATGCCCATACCTGGTCCGAAAAAGCATTCTTTGGCACATCCGTTGCCCGTATTTTCAATTGATGATAACCGGATCTCAAGTCAATCTTAGAGAAGACACAAGCACCTTGTAACTGATCGAACAAGTCATCAATGCGAGGAATGGGATACTTGTTCTTAATAGTTACCTTGTTCAACTGTCGGTAGTCTATGCACATCCAAAAACTCCCATCCTTCTTCTTCACAAACAAACAGGAGCACCCCAAGGAGATGCACTTGGTCTAATGAAGCCTTGCTCAACAACTCTTGAAGTTGGCCTTTAACTCTCCTTAACTCCGCGGGAGCCATTCTATAAGGGGGTATAGAAATGGGGCGAGTGCCCGGCTCCAGATCAATGCAAAAGTCGATATCTCTATCCGGTGGCATACCAGGAAGATCTGCAGGGAACACATCCAGAAACTCACGGACTACCGAAACCGACTCAATTGAAGGTACTTGGGTAGTGTCATCCCTGAGATGTGCCAAGAAAGCTAAACACCCATTACTAACCATTCTCTTAGAATGAAAAAAGGAGATGATACGAACCGGAGTGGAAGTGTAGTTGCCCTCCCACACTAACGGATCTGTCCCAGGCTTGGCTAACGTCACAGTTTTAGCATTACAATCCAAGATCGCAAAATTCGGAGGAAGCCAAGTCATACCCAGAATTACATCAAAATCAACCATTTATAAGATAACCAGGTCTACATAAGTATTGCTCCCCACAAAAGTCACCAGACAAGACCTATATACTTTTTCAACTATCACAGACTCACCCACCGGAGTAGAGAAACACGAATAGGCATGTCAAGCAATTCACAATGTAAATTAAGACCAGTAGAAATGAGGAAGATACATATGAAACGTGGAGCCAGGATCAAATAATACAAAAGCCATGCAATCACTAACCAAAAGATTATCTGTGATAACAGCATCAGATATCTCCGCGCTTCAGATCTCCCAGGGAAAGCGTAACAATGGGCCCTATCGCCTGTCTGCCCATTGCCCCTACCATGTTGTGCTGTAGTGGCTCCAGTTTGCCCGTCACCCCGCCGTTTTGGTGACCACCATTACCTCGGCCACCACGTCCTCAGAATAACGGCCTCTACCATGACCACCTCTACCTCTAGCTATTGGGGGTTGTATAACTCTGTTTTGGACAATTCCTCCTAATATGTCCAGTATCCCCCATCCATAATCTCTGGGGTCTAGCGTAGGTCTCTGTGAGAATGACAGTCTGGGGATAACCTCCAAACTCAGAGAAGTGTTGACCGGTCTGCGGCGGACCCCCAACTACAGTCTGTAGTGAAGACTGAATTGGTCGGACTGAGTAACCTCCTGAACCCTGTCCTAGAGTAAGAACCATTAAACTCACCTCCCTTTCGAAAACCTTTTTGATGTCGATTCCATGGTGAAGTCATCTGGCTTCACTCTTTTCACCTCTATCACGAAGTCTACCACTTCTTGAAAGGATTTTGCCGTAGCCGCTACCTGTAAGGCTGAAATCCATAATTCTGACCTCAACCCCTTCACAAAACGGCGAATCCGCTTTTGTGGACTGAAACAAAGTTGGGTGGCATACCTGGATAATGCACGAAACTTAGCCTCATATGCAGTAACCGACATCCTACCTTGATCTAGGCCGAAGAACTCATCTCTTTTCCTATCCCTCAAGGTCCAGGGGATATACTTCTCCATAAACAAGCTAGAGAGTGATGCCGAAGTCATAGGTGGTGCCTCTGTTGGTTGACACTCAACATGTGACCGCCACCACATTTTGGCGTTCCCTTGAAACTGATAAGTCACAAACTCAACACCAAATCGTTCTACTATACCCATGTTGTGTAGTAGTTCATGACAGTAAACCAGAAAATCGTAGGCATCCTCAGATTCAGCACCCTTGAAGACTGGAGGTTTCAATTTCAAGAACTTACTGAAAAGTTCATGCTGATCACTTGTCATTATAGGCCCTGTAGTCAGACGAGGAAACGTGCCTATTTCCAATGAGGCATCCATGCGGGGAGCCAGGTAGCTGCATGTTGTACCTCCGGAACCTGAGGTGCTGGTGCAGAAAAACACTGGAGGTGTCTGGCCCTGATCAGATAACCCGCTAAGATAAGCAAGAACCTGATTGATCATCTCTGGGGTAGGTGGGTGGAAATCCCTCATTCTGTACTTGTTCATTCTCCCCTTCCTCACCCTCTCTTACCACTTCCTCAGTTGGTAGAGGAGTCATCGCCCTTGTACCAGATGGGCTAGTTTCTTGTCCTCTTCGTCTAGAGGACGTCCTCCCACGACCTCTTCCACGGCCTCTCGCCACTACTTCTCTTCGAGCTACAGCCCCAGTGGCTGGCTCAGACGTTTCTTATCTTGCCGGTGTTGGTGTTAGTGCAATCGTTGCTCTAGTTCTAACCATCTGCGAAATAGAGTGAAGATGGTCAGATACCAATTTGTATCACCTAGATACCAATTGGATCCAAGTAATAGCACGAAAGAAAGAAAGAAAGAATGGAATTTTCCTAAAGTCTTATAGCCTCTCAAAGAAAAGTAAAGGAATCCCCTACCGTACCTTAAGACTCTACTAGACTCGTTCTTGTGTGATGAGACCAACGAACCTAATGCTCTGATACCATGTTTGTCACGACCCAAATCGAGTCGCGAGTGGCACCCACACTTACCCTCCTATGTGAGCGAACCAACCAATACAAAACCCAACATTTAAATATAATATCAACAAAAAGTAATGCGGAAGACTTAAATCTCATTAATGAACATTGATTAAATAAATTCTAAAACTCAATAACTATTATTATCCCCAAAATCTGGAAGTCATCATCACAAGAACATCTATCCTCAAATTACTAATCTAAGAGTATCTAAGAAGCTAAAATAAGTAAAAAGCGAGTCCATGCCGGAAGTTCAAGGCATCAAGACATGAAGAGAAAGATCCAGTCCAAGCAAGAAGCATTAGCTCACCCTGAAATCCGGTGTAATGAAGACTGGCTAAAGTTGCGGTTGAGTTGAAGACGACGGCACGTTTGCTGCACTCCACAAATAATCAAGAAAACGAATACAAGTAGGGGTCAGTACAAGGCACAAGTACTTAGTAGGTATCATCGGTCAACTCCAAATAGAAAGCAGTATATATATCAGATAAAAACATAAAATCAACCATATTACTCAACAGGTGAAAACAACAAGTTCACAAATCATGTGTAACCACATCAAACACACCTATGAGAACTCAAGTCTCCACACCATACTCATTTGGGAAATAGGTTCTTTTCATTTAAAGTTTATTAACATAATTTCAAGATTCATTATCTTTATTCCTCTTGTGTCGGTACGTGACACTCCGCTCCCCTACTACTATGTGTCGGAACGTGACACTCTGATCCCCTAATTCTACGTGTCAGTTCGTGACACCCGATCCCCTAATTCTACGTGTCGGTTTGTGAAACCCGATCCCCTAATTCTATGTGTCGGTTCGTGACACCCGATCCCCTAGTTCTAAGTGCCGGTTCGTGACACCCGATCCCCTTATTCTATGTGTCGGTTCGTGACACCCGCTCCACTAATCTCATTCTATTAATTCATCAATCCTTCTTTTATACCAAGGCATCATCAATCTCATTACTTTAGTTCATCAAGCCTTCTCTTATACCAAGGCATCATCATTAACAAAGTAAATTCAGGATTCAAGATTCAATAGCCTCATCATGCTAATTCATCACAATTATATAATCACATCATGTAAGCACACAATTAAGCATATAGAATACATTATAATACTACCCAACACATATCATTCGCTATTAAGAGTTTACTTCGAATAGCATAAAAACCATAACCTACCTCCACCGAAGATTCGTGATCAAGCAAGTAAATTCCCCAAGCTTTGCTATCCTCTTCGTTTCTCCTCTCTCTCGATCGTTCTTCTCCCTCTCTTTGTTCTTTCTATTTTTCTTATTCAAACCCTCTGTCTTTTACCCTAATTAACATATAATTAAGTATAAAAGGTGATGAAAATAACCCACTAATTATTCCAAGGTTATCTCCTTTAACCCCCAAGTAATTGAATTATTAACATTAATCCACTAACTTTATAATTATAAGCATGAATAGTCCAAAACGCCCCTTTAAAAACATTAACAGAAATCCGACCCAGCCTGGGATTACGCAACCTGTGACGGTCCGTCATGGCTGTGACGGTCCGTCCTGCAGTTCCGTCACAAAGTTCAGAGACTTAATTTCTATGGAAGATGTGTGACGGTCCGTCGTGCTCACGACGGTCGGTCCTTCCATTCCGTCACGAAGTTCAGAGAGTTGATTTCAGTAACCAATTTTCAGAATTCTAAGTGTTTTGGAACGAGACCCCCTCCACGGTCCGTCGTGCCCATGACGGTCTGTCGTGGGATCCATCAACCAAGACAGTTTTTCAAGAAATAAAATCTGCTGCTCAAAACGACTAAACAGGTCCTTACAGCAACATTATAAATAAATAGATAATACTTGACTCTTCTTTCAATACTGAAGGAGTCGTTTGGTAGTATAGATAAAAATAGTACTTGTATTAACATTAGTACCAATGTTTGACTATAAATTTAACACTCGTACAACAAATACTACTATTTCAGTTAACCTTTTTGGGATATATGACCCCAAACATTTATGCTACAAGAAGAATGATTATGTATACTTAGTAATGGGGATTATTTCGAACTTGTGCCCTATGAGTTTATTGATGAGATTCATACAAGATTCTCGAATATCACATATAATCACCTGAGGACAGTTAAGTTTTATGATGTACTATT
>JAKWIY010002002.1:0-12271 GCA_027704805.1 Solanum corneliomulleri | reverse complement strand
TCAAGGGGGTTATCAAAAAATTATAGATTTCTGATTCTATTTGCTTTTTTCCTTTTCATATGAATTGCTCAACTGTTTTAATGTTGACAATGCAGGTTGAAGCTGTGGCTATTTATTGCATATGTTGTATCGTTTTGTGTCTTTGCTGCATCAGTTGGTCTATTGATTCAAGTGCGCTGGAAAAATCTGGTCCTTCAGCTTGGACAGGAGTTGCAGGTGTGCAATGTGTGTGTGTCTTAATCAGGTAATTTGCTTAATATTTATTAGGTTTTTCTGCCTTATAGATCATGCGGGTAAGGGTGATTGGTTTTTACTTCCTCAAAGGTAATTTTATGCACTATTTTCTGGTTGAGCTTTGTTGTTCATCTACCTGTCCTCTCTGCCTTCTCCTTTCTTCCCCCCTGGCTGTTAACATTTATTTTCGGCCATATTGGTGCTGGAATAGAAAGCAATGGTTTTGAACCTGTCTTACATGCTCTCAGTGTAGTAAACCTCTGTTCTCCAGTGTTGCTAGCGAAGTGGAATGTTCAAATTAAAATTCTAAGTAGCTCTCTACTTCTTTTCTTGTCCTATTTAAGAATAAAAAACAATACATCACACATCCTCCGCTTTGTACATGAAAAAGAATACATCACATCTATGTTGTTCAGTTGTGTCCTGTATCTCTGCTGGTAAGCCTGCATCTTTTGCATACATTATGAGAAAAAAGAGATAATGCTTGTAAGCTAACTGTGGGGTTTATTTTTTGACATATTTCAGCGGGCTGGTCTATTGGACATCACACTCAGAATCTTGAGAGGACACTGGATGCCGTCTTACTCGATCCATTCTGTCAAGAAAGAGTTACAGTTACTTGTATAAATGTGTGTGGTTGTGCAGTGAGGCTAAGCACCAAATATAAAAACGCTCATCGCTTCTTTCTTATGATATATATTTAACTTGAAAATTTCATTGGAAAGCTCAAGGAAATATGTCTTGAAGTGGTTTGTTTCAAAAGACTTCAATTAGTATGTCTTTTACTTAAAGCATGTCATGCATTGTATCTTCCATTCACGTTCAAACGTCTTTCAAGATATCCAAATGGTTTTTTCGTCCTCTCCAGAAGTAAAAGATTTAGCTTCAATGGAATTTCAACACTCAGTTGAAGTATTATCAATGAAGAAAAAAGGTGTACAAAATATGATATAAATAGTTCCTGCAATATTCTTCATTATCCCATTGCTAAACTTGATGAATCATTCTTTTAGTTATTATTGTTGATTTTCTTGTCAAAACAATTTTTTAACTTTAAAACAATTATAATTATCAAACAAGCATTAAGTAATTAACTTGTGAGTCGGACTAAAATGCAAGTTAGTTTCATCATATATATACATTGTTTGGATAACAATTTCTAGTGTCAGTCTTGAGACCCCAACATAGTTAAAAGTAGTCGTGTCGTTTGTCGAAGTTTATGAGTTTTTATAATAATTTATACTTAATACATAAAAAATAATAACTAGATTTACAATGAATATTAGTAGTTGTTAAAAATATTGAGTTTAGTGAATTTAAAATCAGAACTAGTGCTTTATGGACGAAATGTACCAAAAACGCTCAATTGAATTCGATAGTGTAATAGGGATGCCATCAAGAATACTTTTATGCCATCTTTACATGTTAAAACATATATGACTACATTATTAAGATTTAATTCAATTTGAACGTTTCAAAAGCAAAACAATTTATAATATTTGCAATGAAATAACAATATCTATGATATTTACGCAAAAAAAAAATAAATATTACTTCAAAATCAAATCTTAGAGAAATCTTTTTACTTTCATAATGTCTTTTATTTATTACATATTGCGTTACCTCCTTCCCAGAAATACTATTGCAATATTTTCCCAAGGCCAAAAACACATTCTCCCTTTACACTCATAAAAAAGTATCTTTTACACTCATAAAAAAGTAAAACTTTTAATATCGGATAATGCAAAACATTAATCATACGATGGATAAAACAGTAGTAAAATTTATTAATTAATTAGTTACCAAAAATAAACATCAAGTAATCTGAATAAATAAAATAAGAACTATTAGTTACCATAAATTAAACATCAAGTAATCTGAATAAATAAAATAAGAACTATTAGTTACCATAAAATAAACATCAAGTAATCTGAATAAATAAAATAAGAACTATTAGTTACCAAAAATAAACATCAAGTAATCTGAATAAATAAAATAAAAACTATTAGTTACCAAAAATAAACACTAAGTAATCTGAATAAATAAAATAAGAAGTATTAGTTACCATAAAAAGTGAAAAAACACGGTTTCCCCAAATATTTCTTACATTGCATTAAAAAAGGAAACTTTCCTCCTTATATATACACTTATAATACTACTTTATCAAATTAACACACCTTTTTTTCAGCAATGGCAAGAAATTGCAGTGAAGATGAAAAAATCATCAAATTGTTTGGTTTTGATATCACTACTGCAACAACAACAACAACAAACTAGTTCTGCTGCTACAGTAATATCTGAAAAAGATTTCTTGGGAAAGAAAATGATCAAGAAAGGAAATCGATGGACAGAGGATGAACAGAGAGCATTCTTGAAAGGATTGGATTTTCACGGAAAAGGAAATTGGACGAACATTGCTAAGGATTTCGTGCCTAGTAGAACGCCAACACAGGTTTCTAGTCATGCTCAGAAGTACTTTGTGAGATTATTGGATGCTAATGAGAGAAAAAAGCGCAAGAAATCAAGTGTTTTTGATCTTCGTATTGAAAAAACAGAGAAAAAAACAGAGGATACAGATCAAGCTATGGTTCCATTGGGTAATAATCAAGAAACTCATAATGTGCCAAATTACATGATGAAAAGTGTTCCAACAGTAATGCCTCTTACTTGGGTTTACATATATCCGTATAGTGATCATTATGCCTCTACGTCAATCAGTACTATGACATTCGACAAGCCAATTTCTGGGATTTCTTGTTCGTCTTCTTCTTCTTCTGAGGATGATAATTTGGAGTTAAAGTTGTAGTTAAGAAAATATACACAAGAGTACTTATTCTTTGATGTTTTGTCTTTTTGATTTTTATGGATATATGAAATGAAACCATAGTTAGTTCTTGATTTATTCAACGTCTTGTTGTATTTCACACCGACATTAAGTGACTATAAATCCATTATAGGAGTGATGACAACTCATCGACTTGTTTTACTTCTAGGTTCGGGACTTAAACGTAAGGCTTTTACATCAGTGACGAGTCTTTTGCTAGAACAAAATAAACAGAAAGCAATCCGGAGTATTGAAAAACTAAAAATATGAAATACAGGTTGTGACCGGAAGTACAAATTATAGGACCACTATGTACCACCTACCTCCAAAATATCTCCGCCATTGTCAACGAGTATCCAATAACACGACGATCTTGCACCTTCACACGATTCATAAGAAGCTTGACAATCTGTTCTAAAACGCCAATAGGCTATTGTACATGCTGAAAATGTCATATCATTTTCTGCTGAAAAGGGTGGCAATGCTTTTGGTGAAATGACATTCAGCTGTAGAAGTGATAGGCTAAAAATCAAATATGCTTAGTTGTAAATTTATATAACTCTATAGGAAAAATTGTTCCACAAGAAAGAAGGACCAAGTTTGAGCTCATTAATCAAATTGTTCCACGTTTCCATGCTTCAGAAGGATCTACCAGATGAGTCTCATGTAATTTCACTTGATTTTATGGTATAACTATCGTAGATAGGCAGGTTCAAGGTCATGCAGTGAAAACACCGTTCGATCAGGAGACAACTTGAGAGACAGAATCAAATATGTGTGCCCGATAACATCAGCTTTTCAAAGCTTCAGATACTTCTTTTTTTACATTATGTTCGAGGACAAACATGATCTTTTGTAGTAGATAATGTATGGACCTTGTGAAGGTTTTTTTCTTTTGATTAGTTTTTTTGAAAAATCACCGTTTACCCCTCGAGATAGTTGCCATGTCATATTTGATAGTTCACAAAATGGTTTTGAAATTTGTTTAAAAAGTCGTGAGTTTTGGAAGTTTGGAGTTTTGAAGACTTAAAGTTGTTAAAAGTGGTTTTTGATCAAAATCGCAGCTACGAGCATGAGAATGGAATTCAGTCAGTTCCATCAACTTTGGAATGCAGAATTTGGTTTAGGAGTGTTGTCGTTTTTCAGTTTCAGAGTTGTTATGTGGATTTGAGCCTTTGAGTTGCAAGCGTAATTAAACCAAAAGTTGACTTTGGTCAGCATTCAGAATTCAAACGCTTGGATTGAATTTTCATCAATTCCATTGGATTTGTGGAATGATTTTAGGCCTACACGAGGTTCTAGTTGAATTTTCAGAGGTCCCAAGGATAGTTTGGTATTTTGAGTGTAAAGTTGACAATGTAGGTTGAATGTCATTCCCCGAGCCTACACCCTGGGCAGGACTGGTACTCGAAGACCATTGCTGATCCCAAGCTAACCCTTGGCCTGACTTACTTAATCAGCGGAAGACTTAAAACATTAATATAAGGATTAAAATGCGCTTACTCAACTGTTTAAAAGATAACTTAGAACATTCTTAAAGATAAAAATTCAACTTAGACAAAATGACAACTCAAGTCTTAATACATAATAAATGACAATGTAAAGACAACTGCTAACTGTCTATCTATGAAGCCTCTAATAACTGAGATGGATGTCGGGATAAGATCCCGGATCATCCTAACAACCAAAAACTACTGAAGTAAATGAAAAATGAGCTCTTTGGAAAGTAGGGAGGGTCACCAACTGACTCTGAGTGCTCAACCTCATCAACGTTGCACTGATCGTTGATTTTGGTTACCTGCGTCTGCATCAAAATACGATGCAGGCCAACTGACATCAATACATCGAATGTATGAGCATGCGAGTCGGAATGCTAAACATAAATTAAGCTTGCAAAGAATATGAGAGAAACACTTACCCGGATCAACTCAACTCAACATAACTGAACTGATTCCAATATAAAGCAGCGTAAATAAATACTAGTATAACGAAAAGCTTTAAATAATGGTTTTAAATTAGTGTATTTAGATATACAGTAATAACTCTGTATGTATGCAAAGATACAATATGAACTCTATTTGTTTATGAAAATATAAATATTTCTGATGTATATAAAAATATGAAACACTGCCCTGGGAGTTTTTCTAATCGACAACCATCACGTAAGAGTTATTGTCATGATACAACGATTTCCCTCACGCTGCCAGAGCATCCTATACCTTGCCAAGGGTATAGAACCTGAACTACTAAGTGGATCAACTAGTCTATGCTAAGAAACACTAAAGGAATCATCTAAAAGATATGACCTTTTTCTACCCATGATGGCTACATGGTTTATAGGGGCTGTGAGTTGTTTGAACTCTCTCAAATATCGGTGCTCAATACTGCTCTCAAAATATGATACTAGCTCTTGGGTTTAAAAACATAATTTCCTTATGTAGTTTGAGATAATTGCTCAAAAACTTAGTTCAATGGCTATCTTGAAAATCTCAGTTTCCACTCTTGCTTAATTATGAAAGTATTTACTATTTAACTGAAAAACTAGCTCAATGAATCTTTTGGAAATCAAAATTTCCTCTTTACTAAAAAACTAGCTCAAAGGCTCTTAGGAAAATAAAAGTTTCCTCATTACTGATAAACTAGCTCAAAGGCTTTTTTTGAAATCAAAGTTTCCCCTCTTCTTTAAATGTGAAAATATTTTTAAACTCTGGGGAATACGTAGTCCCCATATACTCTTTTGAAGACATAAACTTTAAACCTTGCTTTTTACTCTTTCTCAACTTAAAACTTAAGTCTTATAACAAAGTTAAAATATTTGTAAAAGATTTTTGAAAGCTTGATGAACTTTTCTTGACTTGACTCCTAACTGATCCTTGAATTGAATTATGGATTTAGAGATTGAGATTTGTGATAGGAAAGATCCCGTGATGTCTAGGAATGATTTTAGATACATAAGCATGTGAAAAGATCAAAATCTCACTCTTTGAGGGTGGCTTCACGACACAGGGAAACATTAAATTTTTTTTTTGAAAATAACTTTTGAGGCAGAATGTTTCGTGACCACTCAGCGAGGCGAAACAATTTTTCCCTAAACTAGGACTAGCTTCGCGACGCGGAGACACTGCCAAAATTTTGATCGACGAAATTTCTTCTTCATTTTCCAGCTCTAAACCCTCTAAACTCCATGAATTCTTTCCCCAAACACTTAAAATCGATTATATGTTCAAAGTACATCAGAGTCTACTTATATTCAAACCTAAAATCATGGATTCGGATCAAACAACTCCTCAACAATTTTATTGAATCAAGAATTTAATAGAACTTCAACAAACGCATCAAGAACTCAATTTCTAAGCTTTCAAGAATTTAAATTTGCTGAAATATATCATAATTGGAGCGTGGGAGAACTAATCCAAAGCTATGTGATCTCACATATCTTGTAGGGATCACCCCCGACGAAATCCACAAGTTAATCTTGATGAATCTTGAACGTTCTTTTCCTTTCTCCTCTTTTCTCCTTTCTCCAAGCCCTAGCGTGAAATTCACTTTTCTAAAACTCGCTTAAGTATGAATTTACCCCAATTAAACTCCTAAAAACGAATTAGGATAAATAGGTTAGGCAAAAACTAAATTAGCCTTGAAAAAAATCTGGATTTAGACTTTCCTTAATCCAACAACCCCACTTCCAAAGGTCATAACTTACTCATACAAACTCGGAATCGCGCAAACTTGGCCGTGTTGGAAAGATGATTCCAAAAGATGTCCAACCATATCTGGAAGTTCTCCTAACTCATCCTGAACTAGAAGTGATGACCGTTTGAAGTTGACCAAAAATCATTTTTTTTAACTTAAGTAATTTTTCAGATTTTTAATTATTTCCAAAAATGACTATTTTCAGTTCTTAGCTTCTTCCTAGCTATTTCGAATTGCGAGATGTTACATTGACGCTGTGGCTATTTATTACATATGTTGTATCCTTTAGTGTCTTTGGTTGCATTAATTGATCTGTTGATACAAGATGCACTGGGAAAATGTCTTTAAGTGGTTTGTTTCAAAAGACTTTGACTATTATAGTTTTTACTTAAAGCATATCATGCACTGTGTCATTAATTCATGGCACCTCAGGGGCTGTAAAGAAAAGGCAATTTCGTAATGTTATATGACTTCAAATGTATCTTGCATTCACGTTCAAATGCCTTTCAACGGAATTTCAAAATTCAGGTGAAATATAGTTTACTGTTGCAGAATCATGAGATTAGCATTAATGAAGAAAAAGGTGTACAAAATTTGATATAAATAGTTGGAGTTATACTGCAATATTCTTCTTCTGTAAGGATGCATCATAAAAGAAGATAGAAAACAACACATTTCATGAAAATTATTCGTCACACATGATCTTTAAAAGAACGGTGATATTAATATACAACAAATTCTTTTCGATGATAATCTAATGAATTTATTCATTGAATTCTTACTAAGTTAAACTCTTGAAAAGATGATATAAAAGATCGGAATGTGAAGATTAACAATCTAAATCGTGATCTTTATTGGAGGAAGTAAATTACCCATTGTACTAATTCTTTAATTAAGATTTTATCCCACTCGATTTTCTAATAAGATTTTTAATGAGGCAACGAACAAATGCTTACTACTATATGTATTGTTTTCTTTCTTTAGTAATATTTTTCTTATTGATATTATTCTAGTAAGATTTTCAGTACGACACATTATCAATAAATGAACATTGAAAAGGGAGTATTATAAATACATAGTATAATGAATATCCTTTACATAGTTTATTGAATAAGTCTTCATATGCATTTAATTGAATAAACATGCAATAAATAAATATATTATTGGACAAGAATGCACAAGTTAATAAATTTCAGTTCATTTGACCAGAAGTCAAAATCAAATAATGTAACGATGCGAACCGTCATTATTTTGGAAAAGCAAAAATTTTGGGGAAATTACTGGGCCATTGTCCTTCTAGGGTAGGCTAGATGCCGTTAGGGTGGTGGTTGCCTTGACGAGGAGGTGCGCCAGAGAGAGTGATAGGCGAGACAAAATGTAAATAACGTGAAACACCTAATTTAAACCACCCTAGAAGCCCCCCCCCCCCCCCCCAAAGTTGCTCTAAGCTGTGGAAGTAAAAGAAGGAGATTTCTAGCGTAAGGAGATTGATGGATTGATAATTTTCGGTCAAGATCACCATCATTAATCCCTAAAAAAAGAATCGAAGCCAAAAACTCTGTGTAGATGCTTGGCACAATGGTAGGCTAGGTTTATTAATTGAGTAGTTACAAATCTATTACTTACTGCATAATATATTGATATTGAAGGTAGAATTCATGTGTAGACCTTCGTGCACCAAAAAGAGAGTTTTAATGGTAGCCTAGGTAATACCTTAGAAGTATATCAAATGGGGAAGTCCTAACAGATGAACTAAGGTGTGGTGATGGTTGTGACTTCATGTTAAGTGATATATGTTTGTTCTTGGTTCATGATAATACATGTAAGTATGCAGATATTGCATTATTGATCACACTAATTGTAAATGAGAATAGATGAATGTGCCATTAATCATTACTTGATTGTGTAATTTTTGAAAATATACTTGTGATTGTGACTGTGGCTTGTTGAATGGACCGAGTGTTGCATTTCAACACAGTAACTTGGATCGGTTGTCACGTTCCGGCGTAAACATGGGATCAATTTCCACGTCCCGTCATAAATATTGGATTGGATATCAAATTTTGATAGGATAAAAGTTTGAGTGTGGTATCAATGGAAGGGCCATTGACTTGTATTATATGTATAAAGGTTTGTATATTTGATAATGTTGAATTGTGCATGTTTCCTAAATTTATTGGTGGATTGTACTTATGTTCTTATACGTGGGGATTGCAATGTTGTAAGTTAATTCGAGATACCTAGTTAGGTAAATAACTATGGATGGTAGTCTCAATTTGGATGTAGTATGGTAAGGGGGAACTAAGGGACCCGACTCGGTGCTAGCTTTGTTATTGAGAATGAGATTATGGGTATTAGTCTCGAGGTTAGGGGATGGTTAGGGGATGGTTTTATGAAGGGGATAGTAATCCTTGATAGGCGTAATACATGTTTATAAGTGAGTGGAGACGGGAATGGAGTGTAGGATTATTCAGTGAGTGGTTGGTCAGGTTGGTAATGTCAATTATCCAGAATAGGTAAGGGTAGGATAAATATAAAGGTGGAGAAGCGAATAGTCTCATCACATGTTTTTCACTTACCGATTTCTTATATTATGCGGTGGGTATCGGATTGATCGATGATACCTACCAGTACATGTGTTCTGTACTGATACTACGCTTGCTATGTCTTTCACTACAACAAAAATGACCATTAGCGGCATTTAGTTTTAAGTGTCGCTAAATATATATTTTTAGTGGCAATTGTTACTCTTTGTATATGTCCCTAATGTTGGGCTTTGTGGAGGCTTGTGAGCCGGCCCGACCCATTACTGAAACCCTAGGTTAACCATTTGGTTTTCCTATAAATATGATCCTTGTATTTGTAATTCTGATGTAGCACAAGTGAAATAAAATCCTCCTGTTACAGTCGTGGAGTAGGGAAACCGAACCACGTTAAATTCTTGTGTGTCCCGTTTGTGTTCCGTTTCTCTTTTCTCTAGATTATTTGTGTGTGTTGTGTGTTTAATTCCCAACAATTGGTATCAGAACGAGGTTTCAACAACATTGTAACACAAACTGTGAGAAATTGTCACCTAGGGTTCTTGTGTGAAGAACTGTGTGCAGGGAGGAGTAGCCGCCGTTACCGTGTGGGTAACCTCAAAGCAGCCGGCTAGGAGAACCGCGCAGGGTGCGAACAGCCGTCGTCCGTGTGCTGTCCGTCGCGCCGTTCCGTTAGCCGCCGCGTCGGGAAGGAGTGTGCCGCCGCCGTTCGCAAGCTACAGCCGTGCAAGACGCCGAGGATCTGGAACCGCCATTCGCGAGCAGCAGCCGCCGCGAACCAGGCAACCTAGATCGAAGGAGATCTGCCGCAGATCGTAGCCCAGCGAGGGAGAAAGCCGCGCAGCAGTAGCGAGGCAGAGAACGCCGCTGCCGTCCAGTGGCCGCCGCGTCGAGGAGCCTCAAGTCCAGCCGCGAGCGTCCAGATCGTGAGCATCGTCCAAATGCCACCCGCTGTCTGTAGACGCCGTTAAGGGAATTGCCGAAGTCCTTGATGGCAGAAGATGGGAAGTTCCAAATTGAGAAGTTCGATGGTACAGATTTCAGTTGGTGGAAGATGCAGATTGAAGATTTGCTGGTTCAGAAAGATTTGGACGTAGTGTTGGGTGACAAGCAAGGAAAATTGTCTGATGCAGAGTGGGCAAGTTTTGGATCGGAAAGCTATGTCAGTTATCCGACTCTCGTTGACCAAGAATGTTGCGTTCAACATTCTTAAGGAGAAGACAGCGAAAGGCATCTTGGAAGCCTTGTCTAACATGTACGAGAAGAGAAGCCATCGCAGCAAACAAAGTTTTTCTGATTAGAGAGTTGGTGAACACAAAGATGAAGGAAGGCAGTTCAGTTACCGAGCACATCAACTCATTGAATTCGATCTTAGCCAGACTTTTGTCAGTTGGCATTAAGTTCGATGATGATGAAGTTCAAGCTTTACTACTGTTATCATCATTGCCTGACAGTTGGTCCGGAACGGTTATAGCAGTTGCCAGTTCAGTGGGACCTAATGGATTCACATTTGAGAAGATTCGTGATCTCGTTCTTGGCGAGGATGTCAGAAGAAGGAGTTCTGGAGAATCATCAGGTGATATGCTAAACGTCGTCAGAGGCAGAGGAAATAACAGAGGTAGTGGGAGCAGGAACCGAAGAAGGAGTCAGTCGAAGGCTCGGGATGGCTCAGTGTAACATGTTGGAACTGCAAGGAGGTGGGGCATTTCAGGAATCAATGCCAGAAGACAAACAAGTCAACATTGCAGAAGACAGCGCCAACGAGGATTTGTTTATCTGTTGCGCGAGGAGAGCAATGTGGATTCCTGGGTCATGGATTCTGGTGCTTATTTTCACGCTACCCACAGCAGTGAAGCATTGCAGAATCTTGTTATTGGAGACTTCGGAAAGGTAAGGCTTGCAGACGATAGAGCTCTTGATGTTACGGGCATGGGTGACATGGTACTGAAGACGCCAGTCGGTTTCTGGACCTTGAAGGATGTCAGAGTTGTTCCAAGCTTGACGAAAAGTTTGATTTCTGTTAGGCAGTTGGATGAACAGGGACATCATGTGAAGTTCGGAAATGGGCAGTGGAAGGTCGTGAGGGGCAATCTTGTCATGGCTCGTGGAACAAAAAGAGGATCGTTGTATATTGTCGGATTACCGTCTGAGGGACCGTGACCGTCCCAGTTCAGAAGAAAAAAAAGTCGGTTCATAGAATCTCGTGGGCAGAAGAAGGTTGTCTTTGCAAGAAAGAGAACCCAGAGCCACAGGTCAGATTCAGGATGAACGAGCAAGGAAAGGTTCAGGAAGACCAGTCAGAGGCGTTTGTGGCAGTGGGAGCACCGGCCGTGCTTCAGCCAAGGCTCCTAGAAGACAGTGGGTCAAGAGAACCAGTATTCCAGCTGTTGATACGTCTCCAGAAAATTTCTTGCTGAGTATGGAGAGTGTTTGTTCTCAGGGAGTTCTAGGATCCGACAGTTCGTGTCTCAAGTGGGAGCCGGTAGGAACCGAGGACGAGTCAAGGGCAGTTTCAGCCGTGACTGATGTGTTGAAGCTTCGGGGAGCTTCAACGGGCCTTTCAGTTGACTGATGAGAAGGCCGCTGTAGCAGGAGAGAGTTGAAAAGATTACTAGACATACAAGTGTTCTAAGTGGATGACAGTTGAAATTTCAAGCCTCCAAGTGGGAGATTGTTGGGCTTTGTGGAGGCTTGTGAGCCGCCCGACCCATTACTGAAACCCTAGGTTTAACCATTTGGTTTTCCTATAAATATGATCCTTGTATTTGTAATTCTGATGTAGCACAAGTGAAATAAAATCCTCCTGTTACAGTCGTGGAGTAGGGAAACCGAACCACTTTAAATTCTTGTGTGTCCCGTTTGGTTCCGTTTCTCTTTTCTCTAGATTATTTATGTGTGTTGTGTGTTTAATTCCCAACACCTAAAGCCTTTAGCGACATTGATTCTAATGACACTTAACTAATGCCGGTAAAGACTTTAG
>JAKWIY010002001.1:0-13471 GCA_027704805.1 Solanum corneliomulleri | reverse complement strand
TTGTTGCTACGACATGTTGATTTTATAGTTGATTTATGATATTAACTGATATATACTGTTTTCTCTATTTTGAGTTGGCCGAATGAATACTACTCAGTACCCGTGTTTTGTACTACCCCTACTTGTTTGTTTCTTTCTTTGTTATTTGTGGAGTGCAGCAAACGTTACGTCATCTTCAGTCAACAGTAATTCATAGCCAGTCTTCATTGCACCGGATTTTCAGGGTGAGCTAATGCTTCTAGCTTGGACTGGATCTTCTTCTTCTGTCTTGATGCTTGAAGTTCCGGCATGGACTAGCTTTCATTTGTTTTACCTTCTTAGAAACTCTTAGTTTAGTAATTTGATCATAGATGTTCTCCTGTGATGATGACTTCCAGATTTTGGGATAAAATAGTTTGAATTTTTATTTAATGAGTTTAAGTCTCCACATTGTATTTTATTAATTATGTTTGAAATGTTGGGGTTTAGATTGGTTGGTTCGCTCAACATAGTAGGTTAAGTGTGGGTGCCGTCGCTGCTCGGTTTTGGTCGTGACAAGAAATAACTATAGGGGCGTGCCATGGGCCAATAAAATTTGATTAAAAATGTTATATAATATCAAAAGTTTAAAATAAAAGAGAGTCCTAACTCAAAATAATTAGATTAATATTTTATTGAGATATTTATACTTAAAAAATCTGAATAATTTCTTTTTTATTTAAAAATGTTAAAACATACTATTATTGGTGCTAACTACTTGTTAAAATTAAACAAGAAAGAATATTATTTTGAATACATGTATCTTACAAAATAAATGTATATTTTTAGTATTACTTACAAGGTCATTCTTAAAACCTACTAGAATGGGCTTGAACAAGAGAGGTTTTTTTTTTTGAAGAATTTCCATCGAAAATTATTTAATTATTGTAGGAAATGTTTTCTATTTTAGGGAAGATTTAAATGTAAATAAAATATAAGAAGTAAATATAGAATTGTAACTTGTAAGTAGAGTCGTCAATATTGGCTAGGCCTAACCCGAGGTTTAGTAGGGCTGAGTTATGATTTTTTAAGTCCATTTAAGAAAAAAAATTAGTCTAGCCTGATTAAATCTGTAGATTTGAGGGACTTGAGAAATATATATAGGATTGGGCGATGGTCTAATATAATTTGATTAAAAATATAATATAATATTAAAATTTAAAAATAAAGAAATTCTAACTCAAAACAATTAGATTAATATTTTTATTTAGATATTTATACTTAAAAAATCTTAATAATTTCATTTTTATTTTAAAATGGTAAGCATATTATTATTGGTGCTAACTATTTGTTAAAATTAAACAAGAAAAAAATATTATTTCGAATACATGTATCTGACAAAATAAATTAATATTTTTGGTATTACTTACAAGGCCATTCTTGAAACCTACTAGAATGGGCTTGAACAAGAGACTTTTTTTTTGAGAAATTTCCATCGAAAATTATGTAATTATTGTAGTAAATGTTTTCTATTTTAGGGAAGATTTAAATGTAAGTAAAATATTAGAAGTAAATATATAATTTTAACTTGTAAGTAGAGTCGTCAATATTGGCTAAGCCAAACTCAAGGTTTAGTAGAGCTGGGCCATGAATTCTTTAAGTCCATTTAACAAAAAAAATTTAGTCCAACCTAATTAAGTTTGTCGTTTTGAGAGACTTGAGAAATATCTATAGGGGCGGGCCATGGGCCAATAAAATTTGATTAAAAATAGAATATAATATTAAAAATTAAAATAAAAGAGAGTCCTAACTCAAAACAATTAGATTAATATTTTATTGAGATATTTATACTTAAAAAACCTGAATAATTTCTTTTTTATTTTAAAATGGTAAGCATAATATTATTGGTGCTAACTATTTGTTAAAATTAAACAAAAAAGAATATTATTTCTAATACATGTATCTGACAAAATAAATGTATATTTTAGTATTACTTACAAGGCCATTCTTGAAACCTACTAGAATGGGCTTGAAAAAGAGACATTTTTTTTGAGAAATTTCCATCGAAAATTATGTAATTATTGTAGGAAATGTTTTCTATTTTAGGGAAGATTTAAATGTAAGTAAAATATTAGAAGTAAATATATAATTGTAACTTGTAAGTAGAGTCGTCAATATGGGCTAGGCCTAACTCAAGGTTTAGTAGGGCTGGGCTATGATTTTTTAAGTCCATTTAAGAAAAAAAATTTAGCCCAACCTAATTAAGTTTGTCGTTTTGAGGGACTTGAGAAATATCTATAGGGGGTGCCATGGGCCAATAAAATTTGATTAAAAATGTAATATAATATTAAAATTTAAAATTAAAGAGAGTCCTAACTCAAAACAATTAGATTAATATTTTATTTAGATATTTATACTTAAAAAACCTGAATAATTTCTTTTTTATTTAAAAATGGTAAAACATACTATTATTGGTGCTAACTACTTGTTAAAATTAAACAAGAAAGAATATTATTTCGAATATATTTATCTAACAAAAGAAATGTATATTTTTAGTATTACTTACAAGGAAATTCTTAAAACCTACTAGAATGGGCTTGAACAAGAGAGGTATTTTTTGAGAAATTTCCATCGAAAATTATATAATTATTGTAGGAAATGTTTTCTAATTTAGGGAAGATTTAAATGTAAGTAAAATATTGGAAGTAAATATATAATTGTAAGTTGTGAGTAGAGTCGGCGATATTGGCTAGGCCTAACATGATGTTTAGTAGGGCTGAGCTATGATTTTTTAAGTTCATTTAAGAGAAAAAATTTAGACCAATCTAATTAAGTCTGTCGATTTGAGGGACTTGAGAAATATCTTTAGGGCTGGGCCATGGGACAATAAAATTTGATCAAAAATATAATATAATATTAAAATTTAAAATTAAAGAGATTCCTAACTTAAAACAATTAGATTAAATTTTTATTTAGATATTTATACTTAAAAAACCTTAATAATTTCTTTTTTATTTTAAATATGGTAAAGCATACTATTATTGATGCTAACTACTCGTTAAAATTAAACAAGAAAGAATATTATTTCTAATATATGTATCTGACAAAATAAATGTATATTTTTGGTATTACTTACAAGGCCAATCTTGAAACCTACTAGAATGGGCTCGAAAAAGAGACGTTTTTTTGAGAAATTTCCATCGAAAATTATTTAATTATTGTAGGAAATGTTTTCTATTTTAGGGAAGATTTAAATGTAAGTAAATTATTAGAAGTAAATATATAATTGTAACTTGTAAGTAGAGTCGTCAATATTGGCTAAGCCTAACTCAAGGTTTAGTAGGGCTGGGCCATAAATTTTTAAAGTTCATTTAACAAAAAAAATTTAGTCCAACCTAATTAAGTCTGTCATTTTGAGGGACTTGAGAAATATCTATAGGGGCGGTCCATGGGCCAATAAAATTTGATCAAAAATGTAATATAATATTAAAATTTAAAATTAAAGAGAGTCCTAACTCAAAACAATTAGATTAATATTTTTATTTAGATATTTATACTTAAAAAACCTGAATAATTTCTTTTTTATTTTAAAATGGTAAAACATACTATTATTGGTGCTAACTACTTGTTAAAATTAAACAAGAAAGAATATTATTTCGAATACATGTATCTGACAAAATAAATGTATATTTTTAGTATTACTTACAAGGCCATTCTTGAAACCTACTAGAATGGGCTTGAACAAGAGAGGTTTTTTTTGAGAAATTTCCATCGAAAATTATGTAATTATTGTAGGAAATGTTTTCTATTTTAGGGAAGATTTAAATGTAAGTAAAATATTGGAAGTAAATATATAATTGTAACTTGTAAGTAGAGTCGTCAATATTGGCTAGGCCTAACATGATGTTTAGTAGGGCTGAGCTAAAGTTTTTTAAGTTCATTTAAGAGAAAAAATTTAGACCAACCTAATTAAGTCTATCGATTTGAGGGACTTGAGAAATATGTTTAGGGCCGGGCCATGGGACAATAAAATTTGATCAAAAATATAATATAATATTAAAATTTAAAATTAAAGAGATTCCTAACTTAAAACAATTAGATTAATATTTTTATTTTAGATATTTATACTTAAAAAATTTTAATAATTTCTTTTTTATTTTAAGTATGGTAAAGCATACTATTATTGATGCTAACTACTTGTTAAAATTAAAAAAGAAAGAATATTATTTCTAATACATGTATCTAACAAAATATATGTATATTTTAATATTACTCACAAGGCGATTCTTGAAACCTATTAAATGGGCTTGAACAAGAGAGATTTTTTTTAGGAATTTTCATCGAAAATTATGTAATTATTGTACAAAAAATTTTATATTTTAGGGAAAATTTAAATGTAAGTAAAATATTGAAAGTAAATATATAATTGTAACTTGTAAGTAAAGTCATCAATATTGCCAGGCTTAACCCGAGGTTTAGTTGGGCTGGGTAATGATTTTTTAAGTCCATTTAAGAAAAAAATTTTAGACCAATCTAATTAAGTCTGTCGTTTTGTGTAACTTGAGAAATATCTATAGGGCTGGGCCATGGGCCAATAAAAATAGATTAAAAATGTAATATAATATTAAAATTTAAAATTAAAGAGAGTCCTAACTCAAAATAATTAGATTAATATTTTTATTTAGATATTTACACTTCAAAAACCGGAATAATTTCTTTTTTATTTAAAAATGGTAAAACATAATATAATTGGTGATAAGTACTTGATAAAATTAAACAAAAAAGAATATTATTTCGAAAAAATGTGTTTGACAAAATAACTGTATATTTTAGTATTACTTACAAGGTCATTCTTAAAACCTACTAGAATGGGCTTGAACAGGAGAGGTGTTTTTTGAGGAATTTCCATAGAAAATTATGTAATTATTGTAGAAAATTTTTTCTATTTTAGGGAAGATATAAATGTAAGTTAAATATTGAAAGTAAATATATAATTGTAACTTGTAAGTAGAGTCGTCAATTTATGCTAGGTCTAACCCGAGGTTTAGTAGGGCTCGGCTATAAGTTTTTAAGTCAATTTAAGAAAAAAATTTAGCCCAACCTGATTAAGTCTGTTAATTTGAGGGACTTGAGGAATATCAATAGGGTCAGGCCTTGATCCAATAAAATTTGATCAAAAATATATTATAATATTAAAATTAAAAATTAAAGAGAATCCTAACTTAAAACAATTAGATTAATATTTTTATTTAGATATTTATACTTAAAAAACCTGAATAATTTCTTTTTTTTATTTTAAAATGGTAAAACATACTATTATTGGTGCTAACTATTTGTTAAAATTTAACAAGAAAGAATATTATTTCGAATACATGTATCTGACAAAATAAATGTATATTTTTAGTATTATTTAGAAGACCATTTTAAAGCCTACTAGAATGGGCTTGAACAAGAGACGTTTTTTTTTTGAGGAATTTCCATCCAAAATTATGTAATTATTGTAGGAAATATTTTCTATTTTAGGGAAGATTTAAATGTAAGTAAAATATTGGTAGTAAATATATAATTGTAGCTAGTAAGTAGAGTCGTCAATATTGGCTAGGCCTAAACCGAGGTTTAGTAGGGTTGGGCTATGATTTTTTAAGTACATTTTAGAAAAAAATTAGCCCAGCCTGATTAAATCTGTAGATTTGAGGGACTTGGGAAATATATATAGGGCCGGCGATGATGTCACGATCCAAAACGAGCCGCGAGTGGCACCCACACTTATCCTCCTATGTGAGTGAACCAACAAATCTAAACTCCAACATTACCAATATTGAACAAAATATAATGCGGAAGACTCAAAATCTTATTAATATAACCAATAAATAAGCTTCTAAAAATTTATCAACTATTATTCCCAAAATCTGGAAGTCATCACACCAAGAACATCTATCCTCAAATTTCTAACTCTAAGAGTATTTAAGAAGCTAAAATAAGTAAAAGAGATGGTCCATGTCCGAACTTCAAGACATCAAGACGTGAAGGAGAGAATCCAGTCCGAGCTAGGAATAATAGCTCACCCTGAAATCTGGTATGCTAAAGACTGGCTAGAGTTGCGGACGAGTCAAAGTCGATGGCACGTTTGCTGCATTCCATAATAACAAAGAGAAAAATACAAGTAGGGGTCAGTACAAGGAACACGTACTGAGTAGGTATCATCGGCCAACTCAAAATAGAAAGCAATATATTCGATAATAATATAAAATCAGCTACAATACTCACACAGGTGACAACAACAAGTACAAGAACCATTGCCACAACACCAAGCACACTTATGAGGACTCAAGCCTCCCCTCCATACTCTTTGGGAATAGGTTCTTTAAATTTGAGTATATTAACATAATTCAGATTCATTCTCTTTATCCTTCTTGTTGTCGGAACGTGACTCTCTTTCCCCTACTACTACGTGTCGGAACGTGACACTCCGATCCCCTAATACTACGTGTCGGAACGTGACACTCCGATCCCCTAATACTACGTGTCAGTACGTGATACCCGATCCCCTAATACTACGTGTCGATACGTGACACTCCGATCCCCTAATACTACGTGTCGAAACGTGACACCCGATCCATTAATCTCATTATTTTAGTTCATCAAGACTTCTTTTATGTCGAGGCATCATCATTAATAAAGAGGATTTAAGGTTCAAGATTCAACAGCCTCATCATTCTAACCCATCACAATTACATAATCACGCCATGCAACCACACAATAAAGCATATAGAAGACTTTACAATACCACCCAATACATATCAATCGCTATTTAGAGTTTACTATGGAATAGGATAGACCATAACCTACCTCCACCGAAGAATCGTTATCAAACAATCTACTTCCCTATGCTTTTGCTTTCATCTTCGCTTCTCCCTTCTATCGCTCGTTCTTCCTATTTTTCCTTCTCCGAATTCTTTTTATTTTACCCTAATTATCATATAATTCATTATGATCAAAGTAACCCATTATTTATTTTAAAGTTATCTCCTTTAACCCCCAAGTAGTTAAATTATTAAACTTACCCCACTAATTCCCTAATTATAATTAGGAATAGTCCAAAACACCCCATAAAACTTTTAGCAGAAATCCGACACAGTCGGGGTTACGCAGCTCGTGACGGTCCGTCGTACCTACAACGGTCCGTCTTGCAGGTCCGTCTCAAAGTTCAGAGAGTCAAATTCAGTAAAGAAGTTTGTGACGGTCCGTCGTAGCTACGATGGTCAGTGCTGCAATTCCGTCGCGAAGTTCAGAGAGTTGATCCCCGTACCCAAATTTCAGAGTTTAAGTGTTTTGGAACGGAGATCCTCGATGAACCGTTGTGCCTATGATGGTTCGTTCTAGTTGTCGTCGAGGGTAATGAGGAGAGCAGCAGGAGAATTACACAAGTGTGGGATGACGGAGTCCGTCACGGTCCGTCGTGACCATGACGGTCCGTCGCGTGAGCCGTCGACCTAGTCAATTTTTATCAAAAGTAATTCTACTGCTCGAAACGACTAAACAGGTCGTTACAATAGATACCAATTTACCCATCGTTCGTCCTCGAACGATCATAAGAATAACAACAAGGGCGAGAAAGAGTACCTGAATCTGTAAAAAGGTGTGGGTATCTTTCTTGCATATCAGCCTCCTTCTCCCAAGTGGACTCTTCAACTGGCCGATTCTTCCATTGAACCTTGATGGATGCAATCTCCCTAAATCTCAACTTGCGGATTTATCTATCTAGAATAGCAACAGGCTCTTCCTCATAAGACAAATTCTCATCAAGAAGAACTGAATACCAACGAATAATGTAGTTTCCATCCCCATGGTATCTTTTCAGTATAGACACATAAAATACCGGGTGCACTCCTGAGAGTCCTGGAGGTAATGCCAATTCATAATCCACCTCCCTCACGCGCTTCAGAACTTCAAATGGACCAATATACCTCGGACTAAGCTTACCTCGCTTACCAAACTGCATCACCCCTTTCATGGGTGAAACCTTCAGCAAGACTTGTTCACCCTCCATGAACTCCAAGTCTCTAACCTTTCGATCTGCATATTCCTTTTGCCTGTTCTGAGCTGCTAGAAGCTTCTCCTGAATGAATTTTACTTTATCTAACGATTCCCTCAAAAGATCGGTACCCTATGGTCTCACCTCAAATGCATAAAACCAACCAATGGGAGACCTACATCTCCTCCCATACAGTGCCTCAAATGGGGCCATATCAATACTTGAGTGATAGCTATTATTGTATGAGAATTCTGCTAAGGGTAAGAAGTTATCTCAATGACCACCAAATTCTATCACACATGCATGAAACATATCCTCCAGAACCTGAATCGTTCGCTCAGACTGACCATCGGTCTGAGGGTGAAATGCAGTACTAAGATCCAACCTAGTACCTAATTCAGCATGCAGTGTTCTCCAAAAGTTAGAAGTAAATTGCGTACATCTATCTGATATGATGAAAAGTGGAACTCCGTGCAGTCGAACAATTTCTAAGATATAGAGTTTGTCTAACTTCTCTGCATTGTAAGTCACCTTAACCGGAATGAAGTGAGTAGACTTAGTTAATCTGTCAACAATTACCCAAATAGAATCAAACTTCCCCAATGTCTTTGGAAGACCAACCACAAAATCCATTGCAATTCTTTCCCATTTCCATTCAGGAATGGGCATTCTCTGAAGTGTCCACTCAGGCCTCTGGTGTTCATACTTTACCTGCTGACAATTCGGGCATTGGGCAACAAAATCAACAATGTCACGCTTCATTACTCTACCAAAAATGTTGCTTTAGGTCCGATACATCTTGGTTGCCAGGATGTATAGAATACCTTGAACTATGAGCCTCTGTAAGAATAGTGTAATCAATTATCGACGCGGGCACACATACCCTTCCCTTAATTCTCAGAACGCCTTCCTCATCAATTATTGCCTCTTTAGCCTCTCTTCGTAATACCATATCTCGAATCCGACTCAGCTTCTCATCAACAAACTGCTTTCCCTTAATCTTGTCAAGAAAGGAAGATCTTGCCTACACACAGGCCAACAATCCTCCCTTCTCTAGTAGTTCCAGCCTCATAAAGTCATTAGCCAGAGTCTGAACCTCTCTAGCCAATGGGCGTCTGGAAACCTGTAAATGAGCTAGACTTCCCATGCTCCCTGCTTTTCTACTTAAAGAATCTGCCATAACATTAGCTTTTCCTGGGTGATACAAAATAGTGATATCATAGTCCTTCAGTAGTTCCATCCACATCCTCTGCCTCAAATTCAAATCTTTCTGAGTAAAGATGTACTGTAAACTACGATGATCTGTGTAGACTTCACACTTAACCCCATATAGATAATGTCTCCATTGCTTTAATGCAAACACGACTGCAGAAACTCCAAATCATGGGTCGGATAGTTACGTTCATGCACTTTAATTGCCTTGAAGCATAAGCAATTACATTCCTCTCTTGCATTAGCACTGCACCCAACCCAGAATAATATGCATCACAATAAACAAAAATCTTACCTTCCACTGGCAAGGTAAGAATTGGTGCAGTAGTCACAACAAGTCTTGAGTTTGAAAACTTTCTTCACATTCGTCCGACCATACAAATGGAACACTCTGCTTAGTCAAATTTGTCAATTGGGAAGCAACAAATAAAATCCCTTGACAAATCGACAGTAGTAGCTAGCTAAACCAACAAAGCTTCTTACCTTTGTAACATTAGTAGGTCTTACCCAACTCTTTACTGCTTCGATCTTAGAAGGATCCACCATCACTCCCTCCTTAGAAACCACGTGCCCCAAGAAGGACACTTAATCTAGGCAAAACTCACACTTGGAGAATTTGGCATAAAGCCTTTTCTCCCTCAACACTTCCAATACAATTCTCAAATGCTCCTAATGTTCTTTCCTGCTCTTTCAGTATATCAGTATATCATCAATGAATACAATGACAAAGAGATCCAGATATGGCTTAAAAATCCCGTTCATCAGGCTCATGAAGGAAGGAGGGGCATTCGTAAGCCCAAAAGACATTACTAAGAATTCATAATTCCCATACCTGGTTCGAAAAGCAGTCTTTGGCACATCCGTTGCCCGTATTTTCAATTGAGGATAACCAGATCTCAATCAATTTTTGAGAAGGTACAAGCACCTTGTAATGATCGAACAAATCATCAATGCGAGGGAAGAAGGATACTTGTTCTTAATTGTTACCTTATTCAGTGCCTGTAGTCTATGCACATCCGAAAACTTCCATCCTTCTTCTTTACAAATAAAGCAGGAGCACCCCAAGGGGATGCACTTGGCCTAATAAAACCTTTACTTAACAACTCTTGAAGTTGGGCCTTTAATTCCCTTAAGTCGGCTAGAGCCATTCTATAAGGGGGTATGGAAATGGGGCGAGTACCCGCCTCCTGATCAATGCAAAAATCAATATCCCTATCCGGTGGCATACCAGGAAGGTCTGCAGGGAACACATCTAGAAACTCACGAGCTATCGAGACAGACTCAATCGAAGGTACTCGGGAAGTATCATACCTGAGATGTGCCAAGAAAGCTAAACAACCCTTACTAATCATTCTCTTAGCACGAAGAAAGGAGATGATATGAACTGGAGTGGAAGTGTAGTCACCCTCCCACACTAGCGGATCTGTCCCAGGCTTGGCCAATGTTACAGTTTTAGCATTACAATCTAAGATTGCAAAATTTGGAGAAAGCCAAGTCATACCCAGAATTACATAGAAATCAACCATTTCTATAATAATCAAGTCTACATGAGTATTGCTCCCCACAAAAGTCACAAGACAAGACCTATACACCTTCTAAACTATCACAGACTCACCCACAGGAGTAGAGACACGAATAGGCATGTCAAGCAATTCACAATGTAAATAAAGACCAGTAGCAAATGAGGAAGATACATATGAAAATGTGGATCCAGGATCAAATAATACATAAGCCATGCAATCACAAACCAAAAGATTACCTGTGATAACAGCATCAGATGTCTCTGCTTAAGACCTCCCGGGGAAATCATAACAATGGGCCCTATCACCTGCCTGCCCGTTGCCCCTACCATGTTGCGTTAGCTCCAGCTTGCCCGCCACCCCGACTGATTTGGTGACCACCATTACCTTGGCCACCACGTCCTCCAAAATGGCGGCCTCTTCCATGACCACCTCTACCTCTTACTATTGGGGGTCTATAACTCTGTTTTGGACAATACCTCCTAATATGTCCAGTCTCTCTACATCCATAACACTCTCTGGGGTCAAGCATAGGTCTCTGTAAGAACGACGAAGTCTGGGGATAACCTCCTAACTCAGAGGAATGTTGGCTGGTCTGCGATGGACCCCAGCTACAGCCTGTTGTAAAGACTGAATAGGTCGGGCTGGGTAACCTCCTAAACTATGCCCCCTGGAGTAAGAACCACTAAACTCACCTCCCTTACGAAACTTCTTAGATGTCGAGGCCATGGTGAAGTCGTCTGGCTTCACCCTCTCCACCTCTATCACAAAATCTACCACTTCCTGAAAGGATTTTGCTGCAGCAGCTACCTGTAAGGCTGGGATCTGCAAATCTGAGCTCAATCCCTTCACAAAACGATGAATCCGCTCTTGTGGACTAAAGCAAAGATGGGTGGCATACCTGGATAGTGCACGAAACTTAGCCTCATAAGCAGTAACCGACATCCTGCCCTGTTCTAGGCTCAGGAACTCATCTCTCCTCCTATCCCTTAAAGTCCGGGGTATATACTTCTCCATAAATAAGCTAGAGAATGATGCCCAAGTCATAGGTGGTGCCTGTGCTAGTTCACACTCAACATATGACCGCCACCACATTTTGGCGTTCCCCTGAAACTGATAAGTCACAAACTCCCCGCCAAATAGTTCTACTATGCCATTTTATGTAGAAACTCATGATAATCAACCAGAAAATCACAGGCATCCTCAGATTCAGCACCCTTGAAGACTGGAGATTTCAACTTCAAGAATTTAGTGAAAAGTTCATGCTGATCACTCGTCACTATAGGCCCTGTAGTCAATCGAGGAAACGTGCCTACTTCCAATGAGGCATCCATGCGAGGAGCCACAACAGCTGCATGTTGTACTCCCGGAACCTGAGGTGCTGGTGCAGAAAACACTGGAGGTGTCTGGCCCTGATCAGATAACATGCTAAGATAAGCAAGAACCTAGTTAATCATCTCTAGGGTGGGCTGGGGTGGTAATCCCTCATCTTGTACTTGCTCATTTTCCCCTTTCTCACCCTCTCTTACTACCTCATCAGTCGGTGGATGAGTCACCGCCCTAGTAGTAGCTGGACCAGGTGTTTGTCTTCTACATCTAGAGGACGTCCACCCACGACCTCTACCACGGCCTCTTGCCACTGCTCCTCTTCGAGCTACAACCCCAGTGGCTGGCTCAGACGCATCCTGTCTTGCCGGTGTTGGTGTTGGCACAGTTGTTGCTCTAGTTCTAACCATCTGCGAAATAGAGTGAGGATGTCAGATACCAATTTGTATCACCTAGATACCAATTGGATCCAAGTAATAGCATGAAAGAAAGAAAGAATGGAATTTTCCTAAAGTCCTATAGCCTCTCAAAGAAAAGTAAAGGTGTCCCCCTACCGTTCCTCAAGACTCTACTAGACTCGTTCTTGTGTGATGAGACCAACGAACCTAATGCTCTGATACCAAGTTTGTCACGACCCAAAATGAGCCGCGAGTGGCACCCACACTTATCCTCCTATGTGAGCGAACCAACAAATCTAAACTCCAACATTTACCAATATTGAACAAAATATAATGCGGAAGACTCAAAATCTTATTAATATAACCAACAAATAAGCTTCTAAAAGTTTATCAACTATTATTTCCAAATCTGGAAGTCATCACACCAAGAACATCTATCCTCAAATTTCTAATTCTAAGAGTATTTAAAAAGCTAAAATAAGTAAAAGATATGGTCCATGTCCGAACTTCAAGACATCAAGACGTGAAGGAGAGAATCCAGTCCGAGCTAGGAATAATAGCTCACCCTGAAATCTGGTATGCTGAAGACTGGCTAGAGTTGCGGACGAGTCGAAGTCGATGGCACCTTTGCTGCATTCCATAAATAACAAAGAGAAAAATACAAGTAGGGGTCAGTACAACGAACACGTAATGAGTAGGTATCATCGGCCAACTCAAAATAGAAAGAAATATATATCGAATAATAATATAAAATCAGCTACAATACTCAACAGGTGACAACAACAAGTACAAGAACCATTGGCCACAACACCAAGCACACTTATGAGGACTCAATCCTCCCCTCCATACTCATTTAGGAAATAGGTTCTTTAAATTTGAGTATATTAACATAATTCAAGATTCATTCTCTTTATCCTTCTTGTGTCGGAACGTGACTCTCTGATCCCCTACTACTACGTGTTGGAACGTGACACTCCGATCCCCTAATACTACATGTCGGAACGTGACACTCCGATCCCCTA
>JAKWIY010002000.1:0-12461 GCA_027704805.1 Solanum corneliomulleri | reverse complement strand
AATTTTTTTTAATTTAAGAATGGATAATTGGTGGAAGAAATTTTCATAGAACAACACAAGTGCTTTATGGTTCTTGGTAAAGAAAAGAAGGTTTGTAAGCTTGTTAAGTAACTTTATGGACTAAAATATGGCGAAAAAAAATGACATTCACCAAACTATGTCAAAAATGAATTATAGATTAATGAATGTGATAAATGTTTTTACATTAAACACATTTCAAATCACAAGGTCATTTTTTTTTTATGTTGTTGACATGTTGATCATAAAAATAGACATTTCTAACATAAATGCTACTAAGAATATTCTAGAATGTAACTTTGATATAATAGTCATCGAAGTTAATAATGTGATTAAAAAAGTACTTGACAAGTTCAAGTATTTAGATTTTAATTTGGTGGAGACTCTAATAAATGTTAGATTTGTACTTCAAAAGAATCAAGGCAAAAGTGACTCAGAATTTGATTAAGCTATAGTATTGAGAATTATGATATATTTCATGAATGTCACAATAATATATAACATGTGTCAATGTAAGTTGAATCCGTTCACAAGTAATCTCAGTCAAACTCGTTGGATGACATTCAAAAGAGTTTTGGGTTTTTTAAGATACCTTAAAACTATTTTTTTTTTCAGTATAACTATTATTAAAACGCACTAGAATAATATAGTGAGGTAATGTGAATCACCAGGTCAAATAAAGTAAAATCCACAAGCGGATATATATTTTCTTTTTGTGGAGGATCAATCTTTTGGAAACCTTCCAAATAGAAATATGTTCTTTATTATGAAATCAGTGATTATCTCTCAAGATAAGGTTGCTTAAGAAGTTTAATGACTCAGAATTTTTTTGAAAGATTTTTTACCAGATCTTTTAGCTCTGGTATGCATACACGTGAGAGTTATTTTTTAATAGGTGGGGCATGGAGAAGGATGTATATCATCAATTATAGTTATATATTATGTAGACATAATATCTTAAGAGAACTACTCTCTAGTTGAATTATCATAATTGGCTATGTAAACTGAAAGGATAATGTAACAGATAAACTTACAAAAGTCTTGTCTAGACAGGAAGTTGATAGATTATCAAAGGTAATGAGACTATGATCGAGGAAAACACATTGTAGCAGTAACTCTACCAAGAAGACTCGAGATCCCAAGGTCTAGGTTCAAGGAGATCAAAATAAAATCATTGGATGACGGTTCAACATTGTCAAATTTTTTTCATGGTCCATTCTCTTGATAATAACATGTTCAGTAACAATAATAAATACATTAAGACTCTTATAATTTCTCAGATTGATACAAGGCATATCAAATAGTGTATCCATTGGATAACACTTTTACAATCCATTTGTAAGTGTGAATTGTATGAATTTTCAAGAAGAATACTACAGTAAGGCTACTTCTTTACGCACTTATAAGCAAAGACGTGCTCATGGTTAAAACTAACAAAAAAATTAGAACCAAAATCAGCTAAATGTTCTATTTGGTGGCTTATATTGTGTAGCGATACTCCAAAGTTTGATGGTTCAAAGATATCACCGATTGATTGAGTATATCATAGATATTCACTATTGAAAGTTCAAAAAGAAACCCAGTTGTCTAGATGAAATCAATTGGTATTTTGAATCACACGGTTTTTAATGCATATGTTTTAATAATAATCATTACATATTCATGTGGGGGATTTTTGGCCTTTTAAGGTTTGAACAAAGAATTATGTATTGTTACTCTTTAGAAGGGTTGTGACTATACTGAAGGGTTTTTACCTTTATGAAAGGTTGTGTCCTTCTAAAGGGATGTGATCGTTTGAAAGATTATGTCTTTTCCAAAATGTTGTGACTTTTCTAAATGATTATCTTCTTTCCTAAGAGTTTTATTTTTACCCTTGTTTGTTATACATAAAGAGGTTTTCTCTCATTTTTCTACATTGAATTCTTCCCTTCTTATGCAAACTTTTCTTACAAAATAAAATCGCTCAATTGTGTCTTTGTGTGACTTGTTGGTGTCATTTTAAGTTTGTTTAAATTATAGTTGTTTTAGGTTCCACTACTTCTTTAATAGTTAATCTATTTTATCTTGGGAGGAATTCATTTTCAACCTAGGTTACTTGACGGGTTTACATTTCTTAACAACACACAACATGTTTTGTGGAGTCGGATTAGTTATTTGTTTTTTCTTTACTTCTTTTATATTTTTTGGTTTTCTAATCTGAACCTATTAGATAATAAACACTTCATTAACACTTTCATAAAGTATTGTTTATTGAGGGCATCACTTCAAGAAAATAAATTCAAGATGATATATTTCCCGATATTGGGATTAAATACCAATCACAGACAACATGTGCATCATCTAAACCACAACTATTACGTATATAGAAAATTTCTCAAAATTACTCAATGGTTATAAATATCTATTAAGAGTCTCTCTATCACATAAAATAAATCATAACCTACCTTCATCGAAGTAAAGGAAGCTAATTCCCTTTATTTATTTCTATCCTTAATGCCTTATAATGTCACTAATCTATGAAGTGTAAAAAATTAAAAAGGATATGATTCAATAGACATCCATAATTCTATAGGTCCAGCCTACACAGATCAATACAATTAATTAAAATCCTAATTGTTGATACCAACAAATACATCACATCTCGTTCATTCCTATATATTCAAGACTAGGGTTATGTCTCAATTCGTCCAAGTAACATAACTCTAATGGAATTCATATAATTCAATACACTTAATATATAATTATGTATCTCAAAATATCAAAACTTAAGCATAATATGATAATAAAATAATAATATTGAAATCACCTACATAGAGCAACACAGTCTATCAAACCTAAACCATTTACAATGAATGAAAATTGCATAACTCAATCGTAATGATTGAATTCTCTAATGACAAACATCATTGAACTGATAGTCATAAATAGTGGTGGCAAATGGGCGGGTATGGTTAAATGTGGGAAAATGGAAAATGGGTAAAGATAAAATGGGTAATCATTAAACCCTTCCATATTTGATATGGTTCAAAATGGGTTGGGTACTAAATGGATTGGGTAAAATACTAGTTTACCCATATTTCATGAATAAATAGTTTTTTTACTTAACAATTCAATATGGAAAAATATTTTAGTCTTTTTCTTTCGATGAAACATGTTGAAAAAGCTTCATTTACTTTTATTTTAATAAAAAAGTAAAAAAAAAACTTTTTAAAAAAATGGGGGGGGGGGGGGGGATGATAGAGGCTAGCGGGGGTGGGGGTACAAAGGTAGGGATGCAAAAATGAAAATTTTGAAGTTGAAAACATTTTTTAAAATAAACTTTAATTTTTTTTTTGTGATGGGGGGTGAGTGGCTGGGGTGGGGGTGAGTTGATGGTATGGGTGAAAAATGAAATTTTGACGTTCAAATTTTTTTTAAAAAAATTAACTGTAATTTTTTTTTTAAAGCGTGGGGTGGAGGTCGAGAGTTGAAATATTAATAGGGACCCATATATGAAAATTTTGACAAATCGCTTGTAAAACATGGTAACAAAAAGTTTTTTGAAAAAATGGAGAAAAATTGCAATACTTATATTTGACCCGTAGTTGTCCTATAATATACCAATATTTTAATGGGTCAAATATGGGTATAATACCGAATATTAGTCATATTTAAAATCACTCTTTCAACGCATATTTGATGGGCTATTTTTGCGGGTCAGTGAAAATTGTGATTAAATTGCCAACACTAGTCGTAAACATATTGGTAAAAGACATGCATGGTACTAACACATTGTAGTGCATCAATTCAAATTCACATTGGCAATTACATTCCCTCCTATCTAATATATTAAAATTATTCAACCCATGTTTCTAATATATTAAAGATTTAGGGGCGTATTGATTTACCGAAATCTCTATATTTTTCTCTCCCAATCACAGAGTTTTCCCCTTTTTCTCTTTTCTTTTAAACAAATTATTTACTACCATTATTATTTTACATGTTTCACTATAAAGTTCTGAAAGTTCTCCACTACTAATTTAAAAGTTATTTTCATTAACAACCAATTAAATTAATTCTTAAAATTATCCCATTAATTATATAATTGTACCTACAAATAGTCAAAAATATCCATTTCGAATGTACCTGAAGTCATTTATGAAATAAGAAACTCTAGTACTCAATAGGGCCTAATGGGTCGTTATAGGGTCAGTCTCTTGGAGGGGAGTGACTGAACTACTAGTCGTAAAAAAACGATAGCTTTCTAGCATCACCAATGCATTCTCTATGATAAGGAAAAAGTTCAAAGTAAAAACTAATCCCCTTGTGCCGCTCCTCTTCCTTCCGTTTAATACTTGGTCTCTATTTCACAAAATTAATAATCAGTTTTCCCTGCTTTGTTTCCATTGAAACTCTCTCACTTTATAAAAATTCTATCCCGCTAGAGTGGGACATAAATAAAGGGATGGTGTATGCGGGAAAATACACATGTATTTAAATGGAACTAATTTTTTTTAAAAACAAATCGAGGGTCTTTCTTTTGTTGTGAATAAATATTTCTTTTTTAAAATAATGTTATTTTAACCTTTATCAAAATTGGAGATGTATTTTAAGATGCATTAACTTCTTCTTCTTCTTATTCTTTTCGGTTTAAGGTGGTAGGAGCCCATTTATTATTAACATAAAAGGAGCCAAAAAATGAATACGCCCAAATGAGATATGGTCCAGCAAATTACCAAGCAAAAAAAACCCTAAACGTAATAAAGAAACTAAGAAGAAATCAAGTCTAGACAAAAATTTGAGGCTTGATGCTTGTCAGAGCAGGCTGATCTAAGCATCTCCATCATCTTTGAGTCAGCTTTCAAGAGTTTATTGGGGATATGATTATACAAGTGGATCTATTTTGGTAAGAACAAGCATATCCCTCTTCTACCAAAGCTTTGTCAAACCGTGATTCTCTATGCAACAACAATTAGTTGAATCATATCCCTAGTTGATTCGTAGAGGTAAGTAAATCAGACTAACTTATTTACAGGCTTCTTATCTAGTATTTATAAATTATTTCTATCTTCAAATAAAAAAATTAGTCTCGATCAACCTATTTAATATTACTAATCTCTCCCCTAAAATCTATATCTGATGGATTGAACCAAATATAGGACTAATACCACCATCAAGATTTGGAGCTATGAGAAAAACTATTAATGTAAGAGATTGAATCTGATCCTAAAACTATATAGCAACAACACCATACTCATATGTGATCAACACAATTAAGTATAGGAATGTCCAACAAAACTCATAGGCAAACAGGTGAATAAACTATCTAGTCGAAAAGAAAATACAAATTCACTTGTCCTAGTTTTTTTATCAGTAATGAAACCTCAAAGCTCTCACAAAGTGCATGAGATATAACCAATATAATCTAATTTAGATAAGGTGAAGAGTACATTACCAACTACTAGATAAATTTATCAACAACAATTGAACCTTCATAGGTATATAGTGAAGTTTCAATAGTACTAGATCTAAGCCCCCTTGCTCTTAAAAGATCACCCGAAGAAACTCTAACACAAAATTCAATAGTGTTAGCACCAAGATTACCTCTTAATGCCCCATCACTGTTACATTTCAACCATCCCAAAGGTGGTAACTCCACCTTATAACCCTAGATGTAAAACTAGGCCTGAAACTATCAAGTAGAGTAACAATCTAAGGCCAATTATATGGAATATTGGGTTATTTAAATTTAAAATTAGTTAAATTCTTTTAGTGTTTAAAATATCCCAAATAAATCTATTAGTAGAGTAAGAAGCACCATGTAGAATGGTATTTGTCCTATTCCGAAGAATCCATAAGTTGATATTCGGAATTGCATTAAATAATGTCATCTTTTGCCGAGAGTTACCTTTAACATTCAAAACATGTTTCATTTTAACCCATGGTCCCAAAAGACAAACTTCACCAGCAAAATATCTCCATAATGAATCCGCAACTTCTCCTTTTTATACTGAGTCATCCACTGTCTCATCAGTTGGAACCTCACGGAAACCATTGTGTCATCTAAATAGCCACTGTAAAAAAAAAATTCCACACCTTCAAATCTAAGAAATATATATTAAAAGGGATTACTTGTACCCATATGTTCTAATATGAATCAATTTTCTCTGCTCTCTTACTTATATTATTCCAAGCACTTTTAACTGAAATTGTCCAGAAATGGAATGTCCACCATGATTTATCACTTTAATTTGTCTGTCTATTCAGATCGATGGAAGATTTTGACATGATACACTACATATTGAGGCACCCACATTTGCATTTTCTCATATTCCAAAAAGTATTAATTCATATACCGTTAATATCTATCAAATTGTGGCATGTTTTCACTTCTGTTGATTGTGAATATAGAGGACCTAACCCTAACCAATTATCAACAATATTAAATATGTTAAACCTTTAGGTTCCCACAAAAAAATTTGTTCAAAGATATCCCTGTTATTCAGTATTTTTCCACAATTGAGATCCATCCCTCCATTGTACTAAACAAGGATTCTCTTCTTGATATATTTATTCTGCATAATATTCGCCCATAAAGAGTTTTGATTCTGAACCTCCAGTAGAATTTAGCATATTAATCTTGAAATAAATTAAATAAAGACCTAAAACAAAGACAACCCTTTTTTTTGGCAACCAAATATCATTCCAGGAAGCCTAGCAGACAAGACGTGAATTAGAACACATTGAAAAACACTATTTATTAGAACACATAGGATAACATATTTCCGTTCCAGGCTTGTAGTTCAGATTTGAACCTTGTAATAAGATTAAAGTAATTCTCCTTCGTCTTCCTTTTATGTGATGTAGTACACCCCAAAAACTTGAGTGGAAATCTGCTTGTATTAAAACTTGTAAACTCCTGAACCAGCAATGTGCGAGCAGCTTCTTGATTTTGATTTATAAAGAAGGCTCTTTTATCCTTTTTAATTTTCTGTCCTGACTGAATTTCATACTTCTTTAAAATTGACATGATCTTTATAGATGAGTATCCATTAGTACATGCAAAAATTATATTTCTATCTACACAAGAATGATGGTTTATATTGGTACTCAAGTTTAGAATCGCATAACCCCTAAATAGATCATCCTTACATAAAGAGTTTAAGAACCTAGAAAAAATGCTAGTAGATAGAATAAATACAGCACGGGATAGTGCATCACCTAGTTTCAATACTTAAGTAAAGTGAAAGAACCCATGTGACTTCCCATTAATAACAAGAGAATACCAAATGTTTGCAAGAAACATCAAATTTAAATCCACCTAAAATTCATAAAAACCCATCTTCATCAACACTTTCATCATACAGAACCACGATACTATATCATGAGCCATTGCCATATAAAGCTTAAATACAATATAAGAAGGCTTACCCTCTTTCATGATTTCTTGACATTCTTTTATGTTAAGAGAAAATTTTCTATAAACTCAGATTGATTTGCACAGATGACTTTAGGGAACATACCTTCTATTCATTCATGAACTACTCTAGATAAAAAAAAATTGATAAAATTATTCAAACAGATTGATCTAAAGTCTACAAATGTGTTAACTTGGTAATTTTTGGGGCAATAAGACAACTTAGTATGAATAATATACTTAGAAAGAGAAATACTATCTACACTATCAAACCAGTCATAGTGAACTTACTGAGGCCAAAAAAACTCCTCAAAATCTAAGTAGTTTTAATACTTTACCTGGACTCTATGTAATAGTTTTTTTCAGCATTACAGGCTTCCTCAAATAGTTTTTCTTTGATTTTGACAATATCTTCTCTGATTAGTAGTTACTGAAAAATATCACCATAAACTTCCTTGATCCATTTGGTCAAAGATTATTTATCCGTTTTGATGTTTTCGTTAAAAATACAATACACAAACTCTTCCTTTATGGATTGATCATGGTCAGTCCAGAACATAAGAAACCTTAATAGTTTCCTTTATGAATTCATCCCCTCTTCCATGGTCAATAACAAAGGGGAACGATTTGATCCTATTCTTGCAGGAAGTTCAATTTCCATTAAATTAAGTCAGTGGGCATATCCTGATAAGAGAGAATCCAACTTTTCTAATCCATTAGGTGAAAGAGCTGCCTTTGAATTGAATCTCCTCTAAAACACAACTCTAAATACATGTCTTAAAGTCTGCATAATCAATATATTGACCAAGACTACATTAAAGTCTCCACCAATTACCAAGAGCTATCAATAGTTGTTGTCATCTAATATATCCAACCATAGAATTTGTCTATCTTAAACATGACATTTGATATGGACGGAAGTAAGATGAAATCTATTAGACAGTTGTTATTCTGTTAAACACGGTGTAAATTGTTGCTCTGTATCCACCACCACGGTAACATCAAACTCTAAATAAATGAAACACCAAATGTTTCCATTGTTATTTTATTTCACTATGGGCATCTTTAACCTTCTTCTATATTTGTTGATATATATGACATGTTAAAATGGTTCCACAAGGCTAATAAGAGAAAAACAATGAAAAATATGCAGTATTTGCACTCTATTGAATGTTTGTTGGGTATCTGTTAGTTGATTGGATGGTGTAGATCTACATTTCTTTGCTGCTTCCATATTTTGGCAGATTTATTCAATTTTGGAGATATATCTTCTTTAATAGGCATAGTATCTACATTTTCTTGAGAACAATAATTTTCCAAACCCCTATTGCTTGATCCTCTTTTGTGCTACCAATAACCTCGTGTTAAGAATTATGAGTGATTATATCATGAAAAACCTCATGAGGGTATACCAAAAATTTAATATTCTCCTTATGATGCTCTTTGTTACATAAAATTTGACTACTGCTTCGCTCAATTGAAATTTACTCTCATCAACCATGTTTGCATCCTACATTTTGTCAATAATATCTAATTCGACCTATACATCAATAATTATTGTCATGCTAACACCGACAAAATAATTAATACAAATAGTGATTAGGGAAACAATCTTCCAGAAGAATTGAAAATAACATGTAGTATGCATATGATAATGATGTTGAACATTACATGATTGTTCAGTTCCACTTTATTTAAAATTTTGGGGTAAATTAAGCATGGTTAGGTGATCAGGACTCAAATATGAGGACATTTGGTGTCAAATATAGTTCACAACTTATCAGATGTTAAGAGTGAACAATACAAAATACTTGAAAAAATTCTCCATATCGTGTTCCTCTAGATATCTCTATATAAGGTTTTAAGTAATGCACAAAATCTTATCTCACATTCTAATCAACATAAAATAATACTTACCGTTAATGGTTAAGTTATAATCTCATCACAAAATATTTCACCATCTCATAGACATCTAGCTCAGGTGTAACATGTAAATTCACCAATTTCCCTAGCGTTAGAACCATGACTGAACCTTAATTAGTTCATGAGTATTCTCTTTGATCCATCACTTTCATTGTTCATTAGTTTAGAAAAGTCTTCAGTTGATTTACTAATATAAACAACTCATAATATCATAAATATTAAAGAACAAAAAAACTAAAAAACATAATCTTATAAAAAAAACTCCAAAACCTTCTATTTTGTGATCTAAGAAATTTTATAAATGGATTACAGAAGATTAACGACAACTGACTTAATAACAAGGAAAAGAATTGATCACATTAAAAGTTTTGAACACTGGTAATAATTTCCAAGCTTAACTCCAATTTCAAGAACTCCAATTACCAACTCTATGATAATTATGAGTTCAGCAACTCTACTCCGTTTTAATCTAAGTAAAAACAATTAAATCAAACTTTAAATGCTCGATCAAAGTAGAAATTTATGTTTCTTCTAGAACTTCGTAACCCATGATTTTATTCCCATCTTTTGCTCCTCCATGTGTTTTTTGTGGAGGTATTTCTTATCTGGGGTGCATAACCTTATAAATTAGTATTATTTCATTTTTATTCTCATTGCATGCTTCTAAATCTTTATAGAGATCTTCCATTTCTTTAAAGACATTTGATAGTTCCTGTAACAACCTGTTTAGTCATTTTGAGCAGTAGAATCATTGTGATAAAAACTGACTGGGTCGACGGATCACGCGACGGACCGTCATGGTCGCGATGGACCGTGTTGGACTTCGTCGTCCTATACTTGTGTAATTTCTTCTGCTGCTCTCCTCATTACCCTCGACGACAGGTAGGACGTACCGTCATAGGCACAACGGTCCGTCGAGCGTCTTCGTTCCAAAACACTTCAACTCTGAAACCTGGGTACTGGGATCAACTCTCTGAACTTCGCGACGGAACTGCAGCACGGACCGTCGTAGATACGACGGACCGTCATAGACCTTTTTACTGAATTTAACTCTCTAACTTTGTGACGGACCTGCAGGACGGACCGTCGCAGGTACGACGGGCCGTCACGAGCTGCGTAACCCGGACTGGGTCGGATTTCTGCTAAAAGTTTTAAAGGTGTGTTTTGGACTATTCATGACAAACTTTATGAAATTAGTGGGGTAAGTTTAATAATTTAGTTACTGGGGGTTAAAGATGATAATAAGGAAATAAATAATGAGTTACTTTTATCATAATGAATTATATGATAATTAGGGTAAAAGAAAAAGAATCTGGAGAAGAAAAAGAAAAAGACAGAGAGGGGAGAACGAACGAGAGAGAGAGAGAACGAAGAGGAAAGCAAAGGCATTGGGGAAGTAGCTTGCTTGATCACGATTCTTCGGTGGAGGTAGGTTATGGTTTATTTCTATGTGATAGATAAACTCTGAATAGCAATTGATATGTATTGGGTGGTATTGTAAAGTCTTCTATATGCTTAATGGTGTGGTTGCATGTTGTGATTATGTAATTATGATCGATTAGAATGATGAGACTGTTGAATCTTAAACCTTAAATCCTCTCTTTTAAGATGACGCCTTGACAAAAAGAAGGCTTGATGAACTAAATAATGAGATAAATGGATCCGGTGTCACGTTCCGACACGTAGTATTAGGGGATCGGAGTGTCACATTGCGACACGTAGTATTAGGGGATCGGAGTGTCACGTCTGACACGTAGTATTAAGGGATCGGGTGTCACGTTCCGACACGTAGTATTAGGGTATCGGAGTGTCACGTTCTGACACATAGTATTAGGGGATCGGAGTGTCACGTTCTGACACGGCTGTACTAGGGGATCGGAGAGTCACGTTCCGACACGATAATAATAAAGAGAATGGATCTTGAATTATGTTAATATACTCAAATTCAAAGAACCTATTTCCCTAATGAGTATGGTGTGGAGGCTTGAGTCCTCATAGGTGTGCTTGGTGTTGTTGCCAATGGTTCTTGTACTTGTTGTTGTCACCTGTTAAGTATTATGGTTGATTATTATTATTCAATATATATTGCTTTCTATTTTGTGTTGGCCGATGATACCTACTTAGTAAGTGTTCCTTGTACTGGCCCCTACTTGTATTTTTCTCTTTGTTATCTGTAGAGTGCAGCAAATGTGCCATCGACTTCGACTTGTCCGCAACTCTAGCCAGTCTCCAGCATATCAGATTTCAGGGTGAGCTATTATTCCTAGCTCGGACTGGGTTCTCTCCTTGACGTCTCGATGTCTTGAAGTTCGGACACAGACCATCTCTTTTACTTATTTTAGCTTCTTAAATACTCTTAGATTAAGAAATTTGAGGATGGATGTTCTTGGTGTGATGACTTCCCGATTTTGGGGATGATAGTTGTTAAACTATAGAAGCTTATTTATTGGTTATATTAATAAGATTTTGAGTCTTCCGCATTATATTTTGTTCATATGGTTAAAATATTGGTAAATGTTGGGGTTTAGATGTGTTGGTTCGCCCACTTAAGGAAGTAAGTGTGGGTGCCACTCACGACTCATTTTGGGTCGTGACAGTTCCTCAACATAAACCTGTTGAGGATACGCTAGAATTGTTTTGAAAAATTAATCAATTATTTATTCTATACTTGTGGACAACACAAAGTTTTCCTCAAGTATCCTAGAGATAATTGATAATTTTTAAAAAGTGAATGTAGAGGATTGCCAAAATGATTATGCTTATGGAAAATAAATAGCTTTGAGGCAATAAAGATCTTTGTAAAAAATTACAAATATTTAATGAGAAAAAAAAGTAAAGGATTATACACCCTGACAGAGAAACACCTCATGAGAAATACATGTAGGAGTAGAAGCTGACCATTAATTAGAAGATGGAGAATAATAAAGAAGATATATGGAGGTTCTATTTTTGTCGAGCATTTAAAAATTGATTTAATTGTTGTATTTGAGCCAGAAGAGGAGAGTTATTTAGCTTATAATTTACATTGATTTGGTAGATGGTGTTCTTGAAGTTGGAGGATACCTTACCGATGATCGAATCTTCTAATCTAGGAAATCTTTATTTTTATTATACGTGAATTAGT
>JAKWIY010001999.1:0-12461 GCA_027704805.1 Solanum corneliomulleri | reverse complement strand
CTAATGACCCCATAACCTTTGATGAACATCCTTAGTGTAGCCATGATTCTAATGGGTCATTTTGTAGACTGTATTAATAAAAATAATGATTGCACTAGCTCTGTGTTATTACTAGTATCTTATTTGATACATTTTTTCATGTTATGCATAACTGATGCTTACTCTATTGTGTAATACAATGGATTTTACGTATTAGTAATGCAAAGGAATTTTATGCATGCATTATCACTTTAAAGACACAAATACCCCTCAAAAGCACTTGTATATCTTTTTTACCATAATTGTGAAGGATTTTTGTACAATACATGTTATTTTTAATACGCCAAACCAAACAATGCATAAAAAATAATGTATGTACAACTAATACAAACATTACTAATGCAAGTATTGCTAATACACTATATTTAACATTATTTTTGTACACTCTATCAAATGAACCCTAAAATGTATTGAACCTATGGATTCCATTAAGAGCATGTACATATATTTTCACAATTCTATTCATGTCCTTCATCCTCTTCAAAGTTATCATGATCCTCCTGCATTTCTAACATTTGGTCTTCCTCCCCACCCCAAAAGATTTATTCCTGGTGATTGTTGCATTCGATAGTTCTCATTCATCCTAGTTAGAGGTTCCAGATGGAGTATAGATATCTTCACCACCTATATTTGTCATTTTTGCTGCCTTTAGAGATTTCTTTAAGATTGCCACAGTTTTTTCATGATGATCCTCCATTTGAGTTTGCCTCATGGAGACATTAGTTGTCTCCAAGGTTATCCTCTCTAATATTGATTTGATATCAGTATCCATGATAACACTCACAAAACTCAAGACTATGTTCTAATACCAAATAATGCAGATCCAATCAAACAATAATACTGATGAACATTAATAAATGGAACAATAGAAAAAGAAAAAATTCAGGGAATGAAACCTAAAAACCAAATGCACTTAAGGGGTTGAATCTGAATGAATAAAATTCATAACACAATTAAGTGCAAATGAGGCCTAAGTAGGGGTGTCAAAAATAAATCCAAACATATGTAACCTGTCCAACCCACCCAAATTTTAAGGGTTGAACTCAAGATAATTTGAATTGGGTTTAATCCCATCCCATTCAAGCGTAATACATTTGAAAAGAATTCTCAATTGAGCCCAACTCAATCTCCAATTTCAATCCGTTTTAAAATTTTTTATTAAGATATATTCCTATATTGAAGGTATGAATTATTATCTATTTAACATCTTTAGGAATTATCTATCCATTTGTTACTTTTTCAACAAAAAATTCTTTAGTGGAAATTCAAATTGTGATTATAAAAGTTAATTATCAATACGTTAAATCATTTAGATTTATCGGGTTAAATTGGGCGGGTCAAGACCTTACCCGTTTTTAGCACATTTGAGCCCAAAATAAACTTGGGCGGGTCAAGATTCAATCCGATTTTATTCAACCCACTATAATATTTCCAATTTCAATCCAACCCGCCCATTTGACACTCCTAAGCCTAATGGTATGTTATTTGTGATGGCCCAAAGGTAAATCATTAGTTTGGTCCCTCCTTGTGCAAAATGGGCCTTGTATTGGGCCCAGCTAATGGATTCTTTTTTGTAAAAATTAGGCAAATGACATACTGTAAATGATAAATTACATTCTATCCCTATAATATCGATATTACCAAAAATTCCTTATTTTTAAGAATTCTGGATACTTTATAAATAGAATTGATACTTAAATATAAATGACTCAATATTTTTTTTTCTGTAACTGTTATAGCTAAAATTTGAGTATCTTTTCATGTGTTGGACATGAAATTTAATGTATCAAAGAAATATATTTTAAATTTAATATTTCGTTTATATATATAATTTCAATTAGTATTTTGTAAGTATCATGTTAACCTGTTTTTTTATATGTTAGTATAAGATGAGTTGTATTAAGTATCTTTTCAATCTTATCATGATTTTTAATATATTTGTTAGTATGTTCAATTAATTTTATTAAGTATCATTTTTTGGTGATCATGATAGAATGATTCTTTGTTTTATTTTTACTTATATTTCGTATATATTAAGGTATCAAATAATAGTATTGTGTATCATACTGTCATACATCTGTTATTTAAGTATCATATTTATATAAATTATTGATAAGTATATAAAAATTAAAGTATCTAATTTAAATTGTGAATTTGAGTATCTTTTTATGTGTTGGACATGAAATTTAATGTATAAAATTTAATTAGTATCATTTGGGATAAAAAAGAGATTTTTGTAATTTAATACATCAGTACGGAATTAATGAAATTAAATAAATTAAAGTAGTGTATTTTAGTAATTTTTCCTTTTTTCTTATTGGGCTTATCTGATCGGTCGGTCCATTGTTGATCTACAGTTGTCTTGTTTAACCACCCTTCAAAATGTTGGACTTTCCAATTTATTCTAGGAAGAAAATTGCTTGGATAAGTACTTTTAATAAATAATTATTTATTTTAGCGATATCTTTTATTCATTTTCATTTAGTAACATTATACTAAATTTACTATGTTTTAAAAGTAAATTATGCATGTAATATAAATGTATTAGAAGTGTTTTAAAATGTATTATTCATATATAAGTGTGTGTGATATATGTATTAACCATGAATAAAACTTGCAGTTTTATAAATTGTATTATGTATCTTATAAGAGTCCAATGGAAAAAAGATGCTACTGCTACAGATGATTAATATTTTCTTAATACAACATATCGATGTAAGTTTCCCTTATTTTTATTTCAAAAGGATAACTAACTAAAGAGTATTTTCACTCAAAAATTTTGAGATACATATAAGCATACAAACATTTGTTTTTTTAAAAAAAATAAGTAAAAAAATAATATCAGTAAGTCAGGAGATGGATGATATATATCCCTCTAAGCACACAACTTTGTGGTCGTAAAACAAAATTATTTAAATGATTTGTATCCCATAAACTTGAATTTACTTCCTCAGTGTGTGTAATATGTATTCAGCATAAAGGTCCCTGCACAACAATAGGACAAATGTAAACGTCTTTTGAACATATAATAGACTGTTTCATTTTTTCAGAAAATCGCTCAAACTTTAAGTGACTTTAATGTTATAAAAGAAAGTCGAGTGACTTATTGAGAAAAGAATTCACAGATTAAAAAACACAGAAATTGTTGCATTCTTACATAGAATACTGGATGGCCTCAGCAGCAGTATTTGGTGGCAGAAACTCATCAACAGCAACCTCTTTGTTCTCATTCTTCTTATCTAAAACAAAATTAATTGTCACTACTAAAATATGTATTACACATTTGCAGATACAAAATAGTTAATTCAAACAACATACATTCTTCAAAGAATCGACGAATTTCAGCTAAACGATGAGGAGGAAGCTGATTTATGTTAGTGTAATGGCGATATTCTGGATCATCAGCACACACTGCTATGATTTTATCATCCTTCTCTCCCTGAATATAAGAAAAGTTTCTATATTAGTCTCAAACGCGATTCACATTAGCTCTAACCACATAAATATAATCAGAAACGTAACCTGATCGATCATAGGCATCAATCCAATGGCTCTAGCTCGAAGAAAACAACCTGGAAGGACAGGTTCCTGTTCGACAAAAGTAAATATTTTCGTTCAGTATAGTTTCTGTTTGCCCTGTTTTGTGAAGAAAAAAATCGAACCTGCATTAGGACTAATACATCCATAGGGTCGTTATCTTCACATAATGTTCGAGGAATGAATCCATAATTCTGAGGGTAAACAACTGATGAATATAGAACTCGATCAACCTGCAAGTCAGATATATCAGTTATATAATACACTGATCATATTGTTAGAGCTAGCATTCGATAAGTGATATATACCTTAATCAGACCAGTTTTCTTGTCAAGTTCGTACTTAACTTTGCTTCCTTTTGTTATCTCAATTACCTGTTAACGATTGATGCAATGTATGTACAGATATGTCATCGGATCATATCATATGCAGTTATAAAGCAGAGAGGGTATTTTAATTTAGTGTACTTACAGCATTGAAAACGTTGGGAGCTTCAGGTCCTACAAAATCGATTATTCAAGAAACAGAATGAGATCGAATAGCTAGTCTGAAGAACGGAAAATGAAATCGTGGATAGGTACAGTACGTACCTATCTCGAGGTCATGCCAAGGATGGGCAGCAACGGATCGTCTAGATAAAGATGAAAGGATCCTCTCATTCAAACGAGGGGCACTTCTTTCATCGCTCATCTTTTACTACTGTCTACTGTATTAAAAATAGATGTGAAACTAATAAAACGTCAAATGTAGTATATGGAGTATGAACTTTAATGTAGTGGAAGTGAAAACTAACTCAAATGATTGATGCCTTACGTACCTTGGATTGAAAGAAAGAAATATGAAATGAATCGAATTAATTGGGGATCGAGAAGTTTCGTAATGTGATTATTATGATTGTGATATATAAGTTGAAAAAGTAGACACGCGATGAGAGGAGACCCTCCTTGTTCCTTAATTTCCTCATCTGCCATTTAATTTCCTTCTTTTAATATCTTCCATTAATTTGTTTTCAAATTAGTAAGACTATGTCAATCATATTGTAGATGTTTGAAATTAATTGAGTATTTATTTACAGACAAGATGAAGAATAATATTTCTTCTGTGTCACACTATTTCCTTGTAGTACTCTTTTGAAAATGAATGATAAGTACATGCCTTAGAAACTATACTTGTATAATGTGATTTTTCTATAGTTATGCCTACTGTCATGACATGTTTAAGATTATAAGCTTTAAATTTTTTAAAATAAAACTGACATTATGTCACATAAATACTATAATATTACACTAATATGATCTTTAACGACGCTAATAAAAAAAATTACATAACAAGGCAACAATATCGACATATTTATGGAATACAACCGTAATTTTTTTTAAAAATTGCAATAAACCACTATATGTTGGTTTTATAGCAAACTCTTTCCCTCTCTCCATTGCATCTCTCTTGTCCTCGCTCTCTTCTCAATAAGAAGAATGCATTATGTATCAATTGTATTCAATCAAATATAGGTGAGAGTTTTATAATTTATATCAATTGTATTCGAATAACTATATTTATATTTTTGTACTAATTGTATTTGTATTCGTACAAATACGATATCCATTCATCCTCTATGTCAAATATATTATGTATCAATTGTATTTAATTAAATATAGGTGAGAGATTTGTATTTTATATCAATTGTATTCGAAAAACTAAATTTATACTCTGCATCAATTATATTCGTTATACAACATGTATTGATCATCTCTCCTCCCTCTCTCGATTTTGCTCGCCTCCTCCCTTCCGATTTCGCTCTACTCCTCCCTCTCTCGATCTCGACCTCTTCTCACCTCCTAATATGTATTCATTTTGATACACATCAATTAGTATTTGTATTTTTTCTCTCCAAAATCTGCGGAGAAAAATACAACGAATACAAATGCGTAGTAAACCGAAGTGTACCTGCAAATTGTAAATAATTGATGAAACAATATATAAGGAATCCTATTTAAAGCCTAATATTTGTTGTTTTTGAAAGTTTTTCATAACTTAATTGCCGCTAAATATGACTTTTTAGAGACAGTCAACACTTTTTGTAAATGTCCCTAAAACCTATATCGACATTAGATCCAATGTCAATTAACTAATATCGATAAAGACTTTAACACTCTTCGTTAATTATCATCTCAATTTACTACTCCCTCTGTTTCACAAAGAATGGTCTAGTTTGACTTGACACAGAGTTTAAGAAAATAAAAAAAAAATTAATCATGTGGTTCTAAATTAAAGTTATGTCAAATGTACAAAATTGTCCTTTAATCTTGTAGTCTTAAACATGTTACGTGAAAAGTTGTAACAAAAAAAAAGATCATTCTTATTGAAAAGGACTAAAAAGGAAAGGAGATCATTCTTTTTTAAACAAAGGGAGTATATACTGTTGGGTTTTAAAAAGTGTGAATGGAAAATGAAGAGTTGCGATTTTATAAAAAGTTATGACTTTCATGAAAAGTTGTGACTTTTATGAAAAGTTGCGACTTTTGCAAAGGTTTGTGATCTTTCCAGCAAGGCACAACAAAAACATTTTTCGCACTACCCTTTGTTCTATAAATTGAGGGATTTTCTCTCATTTTAAATATAGGGAAAAGGGTCTAATATAACCCTCAACTTTGTTATTTGAAGCTAATATACCCCTCTTTATAAAAGTGGTTCATATATGCCCTTACCGTTATACAAACGGCTCAAATATACCCCTGCCGTTACAAAATGGCTCACATATATCCTTCATTTAACGGAAGTTAAAAAATTAGTTTTAAATTTATATTTGTTACTTCTAATTTTTTTAAAAAAAAATTATTTAGGGGTATATATAATTCTTCTATCAAAGTTCAAGGTATATTTTAATTTTTTTCATACATAAATTATTTTTTGACTTCTTTTATTATAATTATTGAGTTTCTTATTCTTGTTTTGTTTTTTTCTTTCATTCCTTAGTTTAAGAAAAAAAAATAAAACTATTTTTTTTGTGTGTTTTGTAATTTAATTTCGTATTTGAAGAAAAAATTTTGTCATCTAGAATAAGTTTTACAAGAATATTAGTGAAACATAAATAAATTTGATTATCAAAATAATAATTATAAATTAGTCATTGAAACAAAAAAAAGTCAAAAGAAAATATGTTTGACGAGGATTAAATTTACTCATATGGGATTAAATTTTTTAGAAAAGAATAATAAAAATTTAGATTAAAATTATTTTTTTTTTCATTTCCGTTAGAGGAAAAGGGTATATGTGAGCCATTTGTTTACAAGTAGGGATATATATGAGCCACTTTTATAACAAGGGGTATATCAGCTCTAAATGACAAAGTTGAGGGGTATATCAGACCCTTTTCCCTTAAATGTATGTGTGTATATATATATATATATAATATAGAATATAGAATTTTCTGGACTTCTTCTACTACTACTAAATCTAGTATTTTAAGTATACTTTGATGTCGTTGAGTGGCTCGCTGACACCAGCATTTTGGGTATCAATACACTGATGATTGAGATCATTCTACCCTGGTGGGACATATTCCAAATCAAACCTCGGATACTATAGGAGAATAATTTCCTTAAGGAGACACTGTGCATTCAGTGGGCTTGATCTTCTTCTGTTTTTTTTCCAAATTCTGATATGTATTACAAATTTTAGATTTGTAAATTAATTTCTGTTCTTCTATTCTTCACTAGTTCATTAAACTTTGGTTACTTTGTATTTCTGCAAAGTTTGTTGGAATCAGTAAGATTATTTAAACATAGATTTACAATAATTCTTCTTTAAAAAAAATATTTCATAAATTTTTTCTAATTTGTTTCTGATTCTAGTTTCTCTACTAGTTTTAATTTTTTAATTATGAAAATGTTCTTAAACTTTATTATGTCTTACCGAATTCTTCAAAATTTTGTTGTAAATATGAATATAAGATGAATAACACATACTTTTACATTGTTTACCTATTGATCAGCAGCCAAGAAGAATATTAATCCCAACCAAGCACATATTTGGATATTGGGTCCACTCTTAAAAGGCTCATGTTCACCACAGATGTATGCTAAAACAAGAAAACAAAATTAGCCAATAAGGAGTAAGGCAATCTCACCTTATCTAAACTCCTACCACAACCTTAATTACACTCACTATCCTTATAACAATATAACAAATCCATCACCTAAAAATTAAAAATAAAAAACTTAAAAAACACTTTTATCTAATTAAAAAAAGTTTGATTGAAATCGAAGATACTATTAGGAAAAGAAGAAATGGCAGCAATGAACTCAAGTGTATTGGCTTGCAGCTATGCTATATCAGGCATGAGTTCATCTGAACTCACACCAAAACATACTGTTACTACTATTCTTCCCCATCACTTCAAAAATTGCCACTCATCATTAAGGCTCAACAACAATCCAGTTCCAACATATCTGCTGGAAGAAGAGTTGCTCTGCTTGGCCTTGCTGCTGCACTTTTCACAACTGCCTCTTCTGCTAATGCTGGTGTTATCGACCAATATCTTGAGAAAAGCCAAGCCAACAAGGTATATATATTCCTTCGTTTCAAATAGAATGACTTCCTTTCCTTTTTAGTCTGTTTAAAAAAGAACGATCTCTAACAACTTTCCACTTGTGATATATTTAACGTGACAAGATTAAAGAACAATTTTGTACATTTGACATAACTTTTAATTTAGAACCATATGATCAAAAGTCTTCTTCATTTCAAACAGAGAAAGTACAAAAAAGACACAGACATTTAACATGATTCAGTCAATCTACAGGAATTGAATGACAAGAAGAGGTTGGCTACAAGTGGTGCGAACTTCGCAAGGGCGTATACTGTTCAGTTTGGAACTTGCAAGTTCCCTGAGAACTTCACAGGATGCCAAGACCTTGCAAAACAAAAGGTAATCTCAACTATTTTCGTTGATTTTTTTTGTTGTTGTTGAATGAATTAATTGATAATGCTAATATTTTGCGTGTTTTTTACAAATTGAAATGATTCAGAAAGTGCCATTTATAAGTGAAGATTTTGGCGTGGAGTGTGAAGGCAAGGACAAATACAAGTGTGGTTCAAATGTGTTCTGGAAATGGTGAAGCTTAGCTTGAAGAAATGTATTAATCGTTTCCCAAATGTATCTATTGTGACAATGAGAAGTAATTTACTATCCATTTTCTTTTTAATTAATTCATCTTCATTAATCTTTCAAATTGATTACTTTAATTTGTCCATCTAATTACACTAAATGATATCTGCGCTAACAATTCTTCAAACTCAGAGAAGCAATGTTATATATAGATCGATTTGACTATAACACAGAGCTTTTAGCCTCATTTCAACTCAGTTTAACCTCATTTTGTTTAGCTCTAATTATAGACAAAATCTAATTACATACTAGTAGAATATTGTTAGTGTAACAAATTTTTATACTAGCTAGCAAATGATATTGAAGTTTTCGTGTTACTCTTGTTCCAACTTATTAAATTCGGGCTCAGTAACATATATATATATATATATATATATATATATATATATATAATATATATATATATATATATATATATATATATATATATATGTGTGTGTGTGTGTGTGGTGTGTAGAGTAGTTTTGAGAATGTGTGTTGCACGTTATATAAAATTGTAACCAGTATAATATCATGACTTGTAAATTAAAAATTAATATTCATTCACACGTACATAATTTTTTCTGACTATACACATACTTGTTAAAAGGAGTAGAAATTATGTCCTAAATTTCTTGGATTCCTAAAAAAAGGATCATTACTATTATGAAAATGCAAGATTATATAGCTACACAAGAAATAAGAAATTTAAGACTGAAGAAAAATGATAATAGAAAAAAGAAAAGATTTTAGTTAACATCTAATTGTATAAATAAGAGAAAGTAAGTGTATTTAATTCTATTTTTCTTTGATTTGGAGAGGAAAACATAACATCCACCAATATCACCATTCAATAACTATATATTTTCTTGGATAAAGCCTCGTTAGAAAAGTGCAATTATCGTCTAGGCATCGTAGTCACACAAGAAAAATGACTCAATTTTTTAAAAATATTTATTTAGGGAAAAAAAAAGAACTATGTACATAGTATCACGAGAGAAATATAAAAATAAGTTAATATGATATAATTCAAAAAGAAAAAAGAAATTAAGAAATTATAGGAAAAACAAATACCAAAACAATAATTTGTTATCATTACTTTACTCATATGTTTAATTTCTCGAAAGATGTGTAGTCGTACAGGAGATGGAAAGATCATGACTCCTATGAATTTGAAGTGATGGCTAACTCTATATGATGATTAGCATATGTATAATAATCTATTAATATGATAGGATTATTATTTAATAATTAATGAATATTTTTATTTTTTATTTAGTTGAAAGGTGAAATGATAATTTAATTTTTTTGACTTAGATTCTTTTCATTTTAATAATATGGTAATGGTAATGTTAATAATAGAAAAAAGACATAAAGTGATATATGAAGTTCTCCTAAATTTTTAAAAAGATATTTTAATTATGCACATATCCTATTATCCCCTAAACTATTTCGAACATGTATTATTACATCATTTTCGGATCAATTTCAGATTTTAAATGACAAGTGTAATTACACACCAATTATTGTGTGACACGTGTCAATTAATTTAAAATATTAATTTTTTCATTTTAATTTTTTTTATTTCTTCCTCTTACTTTTTGACTTATTTTAGTTTTATTATTTTTATTTTAATTTCATTTCAATTTTTAACTCATCTTTCATCCCAACTTTCAAGTTCCCTCCATTTTCTTTCTTTATTTTTTCTTCTTCGCCTCTCATCCTCACCTAACCCCACATCCATATCAAGTTGAGCCCTCCATTTTCTTTCTCTTTTATTCTTCTTATTTGGTCAAATTTTTTACATTTTAAAATTTTACTATTTTCTAGACTTTATTAAGTTATTGATAACAAAACTAATTATTTTCTAAGAAAGATCAAAATTTTGAAGGTACCTCATTTAATTTATCTCATTATCCATAAAAATTCAAAACTACAAATGATAATTTCGAAAGTATAAGAATTCTCCGAAAATTGAAAAAGTTTAATTAGAATTTGGATAAAAAACTAAATAATGTCTACTAATCATCTTGAAATCTAATGAGTATATCACATTGTTCGAAATGTATTAAAATATGTAGATATAATTTTAAAACTGAAGAAAGTTAAACTAATAGTAGAATAAAAGAGAGATGGAATTGTGGTAAAAGTGACATTGAAAGTGACAAGTTAATGAAGATGACAATGAATTTTTGAAGATGAAGGAAGAAAGATAAAGAAAAAAATAATAAGGAGAAAAAATTAAAATAATAAGAAAAATAAAAATAAAAAAATATAATTTATAGTAAAATTCTTGTAAAAAATAAATTATATTCGTTTTTTTAATTTGTTCACGCTCTTTAAGAGAGTGCATACACTCTCCATGCCATGTGGACAAAAAATGATGTAATAATATCATAACAGGATTGTTTAGGGAGTAATAGGACATTTGCATAGTTTAAAAATCCTTTTAAAAATTCGGAACAACTTCAGGTATCACTTTATATCTTTTCTCATAATAATATATATGATGATGATCATCATAGAAAAGCAAAGGTGAGGATGACAACTGACAATATTGTAAATATGTTCATTTTAAAGGGCAAATGGTTCAACAAAGCCACGAATTAGAAAATCTACTTCTCTATATTTATAGGAAACGCCAAGTCTAGGCCGACCAAAGGCAGTTTACAGAAAAGGCATAATATATAAATATGTCTTTTAATTTTGCTTCATTTTATAATTATATCTTTTAATTTTAAATATGTATAAATAGACACTTAAACTTGTATAATATTGAACAAATTAGACACACATCTTATGTAGCATCCTACATAGCAATTTATGTCCTAATAATATCTTATGTGTATTGTGTCACGTAAATGTTTCACTTTCTCTCTTGCAATTTGCAAAGAAGGCAGAAGAAGCTTCCATTAATCTCTTGTTCAGCACACTCTTTCACTAACACATCTTTTTGTTAAAAAATTCACTCTTTCCATTCAGCCAATTAAAGGGATGTTTTTCTTTCAAATTTCCTTCAAAAGCTTACAACACATTCACATTCCATGGTTTTATCTTTTACTCCATATTTTTTTATAAAAAAAAAAAACAAGATTTAAAAAAATCAATCTCAATTCGCACTCTATTGGTAGTGAAAATTCATAAGAATTATCCAACTTCCTTTATATCTAGATTTTTATTTCTTAAATTAAAAAAATTCGATTACTTTGTCTTATGAATAATCCTTCTAAAGGATTTATTTTAGATTCCATATGAGATTGTTTATTGTTTAGAGATGATTTTGAATTGATCACGTATAATTACGTTATTTTTTAGTTTTTTAAATGCATCATAATGTGTTGTCAACGTATAATTCATATTTAAATAATTAGTATTTTTGATGACATTACACAAGTTATATGGTATAATTATGGCATAATACATAATTATGTCATTTAACTTAGTTTCGAATTATATTTATGCCGTTCAACTTTGAGTGTGCACAAATAGACACTTAAACTTGTATAAAGTTGAACAAATAGACACACATGTCATTCTACATATCATTTTTTGTCCAACGTGGTGTCCTACGTGTATTTTGTCATGTAAGACTCATGCGTTTATTTATTTAAAAGTTGGATAGTTAAAGTGTCTGTTTGTGGATAATGAAAGTTGGAGGTCAAAGTTAAAATTTAAAGCCTAATTTAGGGTCTATTACTTGTTCACATTTAAAACTAAAAAATACGAATATAATTTG
>JAKWIY010001998.1:0-12392 GCA_027704805.1 Solanum corneliomulleri | reverse complement strand
GACACTCCGATCCATTAATACTATGTGTCGGAACGTGACACTCCGATCCACTAATACCATGTGTCGGAATGTGACACTCCGATCCACTAATCTCATTCTATTCGTTCATCAAGCCTTCTTTATACCAAGGCATCATCAATCCCATCACTTTAATTCACCAAGCCTTCTTTTATACTAAGGCATCATCATTAATAACATAGATTAAAGTTTCTTTCAAGATTTGGGATTCAATAGTTTTCATCATGCTTGTTTTATCAAAATCACATAATCATATTCATGCAAGCATACAATTAAGCATATAGCAGGGTTTACAATACAATCAATACATATCATTCCCTATTAAGAGTTCATACAAATATCGTAAAACAACCATAACCTACCTCCACTGAAGAATTGGAATCAACAAGCAATTTCCCAAGCTTTGATATTCCCTCTCCTCTTGATCGATCTCTCTCTCTCTCTTTCTATTCTTTCTCTTTTCTTTTATACAAACCCTCTTTCTTCTACCCTAATTAACTTATAATTAAGTGTAAAAGATGGCAATAATACCCCACTAATTAACCCAAAATTACCTCTTTTATCCCTCAAGAATTTGAGTTATTAATATAAACCCACAAAATCTATAATTAAGGAAAGAATAGTCCAAAATGTCCCTTAAAACATGTGAAGAAATCCGACTCTGAATGGGATTACGCAACCTGTGACGGCCCGTCGTGCCTGCGACGGTCCGTCACGCAGGTCGTCGCAACCTCTTAACATTCAATTTTTCTCTAAGGGTTCTGTGACGTCCGTCACACCTGTGATGGTCCGTCCTGTACTTCCGTCATGACGATCAGAAACTCGTTCCCCGTACCAAATTCTCAAGAGTTGAAGTGTTTTGCAACGGAAGCCTCACGACGGTCCGTCGTACCTGTGACGGTCCGTCCTGCAGGTCCGTCACAATTTACAGAGAGTCGATTTTTAGAACACAATTTTCAGAATTCTAAGTGTTCTGGGACGAGACACCCTCGATGGTCCGTCGTGCCCATGACGGTCCGTCGTGGTATCCGTCGTCTCAGCCAGTTTTTCCAGAAATAAAGTGTGCTGCTCAAAACGACTAAACAGGTCGTTACAATAGATACCAATTTACCCATCGTTCGTCCCCGAACGATCAAAAGAAGAAAAACAATGGTGAAAAGGAGTACCTGAATCTGTAAACAGATGTGGGTATTTTTCTTGCATATCTTCCTCCTTCTCCCAAGTAGCCTCTTCATCCGGTCGATTCTTCCATTGAACTTTGATGGATGCAATCTCTCTCGACCTCAGCTTGCGAACCTCTCTATCTAGAATGGCAACCGGTTCCTCCTCATAAGTCAAGTTCTCATCAAGCAAAACTGAATCCCAACGAATGATGTAATTTCCATCCCCATGATACCTTTTCAACATGGATACGTGAAATACCGGATGCACTCCGGACAGCCCTGGAGGCAAGGCTAATTCATAAGCCACTACCCCTATTCGCTTAAGCACTTCAAATGGTCCAATATACCTTGGACTTAGCTTACCCCTTTTTCCAAACCGCATCACCCCTTTCATAGGTGAAACCCTCAACAGAACTTGTTCACCTTCCATGAACTCCAAGTCTCTAACCTTTCGATCCGCATATTCCTTTTGTCTACTTTGAGCCGCTAAAAGCTTCTCTTGAATAGCTTTCACTTTATCCATGGAATCTCTCAACAAATCAGTACCCCAAGGTCTGACCTCAAACGCATCAAACCAACCAATGGGAGACCTACATCTCCTCCCATACAATGCTTCGAATGGAGCCATGTCAATGCTGGAGTGATATCTATTATTGTATGAAAACTCCGCCAAAGGTAAGAACTTATCCCAATGGCCACCAAATTCTATCACACACGCTCGGAGCATATCCTCCAACACTTGAATCGTTCGCTCAGACTGACCATCGGTCTGAGGATGAAATGCAGTACTAAGGTCCAATCTAGTACCTAATTCAGCATACAATGTTCTCCAAAACTTAGAAGTAAACTGCGTACCTCTATCTGATATGATAGAGAGTGGGACCCCATGTAATCGAACGATCTCTGAGATGTAGATTTTAGCCAACTTCTCTGCATTGTAGGTTACCTTGACCGGAATGAAGTGAGCAGACTTAGTTAATCTGTCCACAATCACCCAGATAGAATCAAACATCCCCAATGTCTTTGGAAGACCAACCATGAAGTCCATTGCAATTCTCTCCCACTTCCATTCAGGAATGGGCATTCTCTGAAGTGTTCCTCCGGGCCTCTGATGTTCATACTTTACTTGTTGGCAATTTGGACATTTGGCTACGAAATCCACAATATCACGCTTCATTCTTTTCCACGAAAAGTGTTGTTTTAGGTCACGGAACATCTTGGTTGCACCAGGATATATGGAATATCCGGAACTATGAGCCTCTGTAAGAATAGTGTGGACCAAGTCATCAACACGAGGCACACATAATCTTCCCTTAATCCTCAAAACACCTTCATCATCAATCATTGCTTCTTTGGCTTCTTCTCGCAACACCATATCCCGAATTCGCCTTAGTTTCTCATCATCAAACTATTTCTCCTTAATCTTGTCAAGAAAGGAAGATCTCGTCTCCACACAAGCCAAAAATCCTCCCTTCTCATTTACTTCTAGCCTCATAAAGTCATTATCCAAACTTTGAATTTCTCTAGACAATGGGCGTCTAGAGACTTGCAATTGAGCTAGACTTCCCATGCTTCCCGCCTTTCTACTCAAAGCATCTGCCACAACATTAGCTTTTCCCGGATGGTATAAGATGGTGATGTCGTAGTCCCTGAGTAGTTCCATCCATCTCCTCTGTCTCAAATTCAAGTCTTTCTGAGTAAAGACATACTGTAGGCTACGATGATCAGTATAAATTTCACACTTAACCCAATATAAGTAGTGTCTCCATTGCTTTAGTGCAAATTACTACCGCTGCCAACTCCAAATCATCGGTCGGAATAGTTTACGTTCATGCACTTTAATTGCCTCGAAGCATACGCAATCATTTTTCTCTTGCATTAGCACTGCACCCAAACCAGAATAGGATGCATCACAATAACAATAAAGTTCTTACCCTCTATTGGCAAGTAAGAAATGGTGCGGTAGTAACAAGGTCTTAAGCTTCTGAAAGCTTTCCTCACATTCATCTGACCATATTCCACACCCTACAATAAAATTTGCTATACCAATTTAAAAAATCGTCAACCCAGAACCCCAAAGGAACTTCTGCTTAGTCAATTCTCAATTGGGAAGCAATAGAAGTCCCTTGACGAATCGGCGTAGTAGCTAGCTAACCCAACAAAACTCCTTATTTCTGACACATTAGTGGTCTTACCCAATTCTCCACCGTCTCAATCTTAGATGGATCCCCATCACCCCCCATCTTTAGAAACCACGTGCCCCAAGAAGGACACTGAATCTAGCCAAAACTCACACTTAGAGAATTTGGCATAAAGCTTCTTCTTCCTCAACAACTCTAACACCATTCTCAAATGCTTCTCATGTTCTTTGTTGCTCTTGGAGTATATCAGTATGTCATCAATAAACACGATCACAAAAAGATCCAGATATGGCTTAAAAATCCCGTTCATCAAGCTCATGAAAGCGGTGGGGGCATTCGTAAGACCAAACTACATTACCACAAATTCGTAGTGCCCATACCTAGTTAGAAATGCAGTCTTTGGGACATCCGTTGCCCGTATTTTCAATTGATGATAACCGGATCTCAAGTCGATTTTTGAGAAGACACAAGCACCTTGTAACTGATCGAACAAGTCATCAATGCGAGGAAGAGGATACTTGTTCTTGATAGTTACCTTGTTCAGTTGTCTATAGTCTATGCACATCCAAAAACTCCCATCCTTCTTCTTTACAAACAACACCGGAGCACCCCAAGGAGATGCACTTGGTCTAATGAAACCTTTGGTCAACAACTCTTGAAGTTGGGCCTTTAACTCTCTTAACTCCGCGGGAGCCATTCTATAAGGGGGTATAGAAATGGGGCGAGTACCCGGTTCCAGATCAATACAGAAGTCAATATACCTATCCGGTGGCATACCGGGAAGATCTGCAGGGAACACATCCAGAAACTCACAGACTACCGAAACCGACTCTATTGAAGGTACTTGAGTAGTGTCATCCTTGAGATGTGCCAAGAAAGCTAAACACCCCTTACTAATCAATCTCTTAGCACGCAGAAAGGAGACAACACGAACTAGAGTGGAAGTGTAGTAGCCCTCCCACATCAACGGATCTGTCCTAGGCTTGGCTAACGTCACCGTTTTAGCATTACAATCCAAGATCGCGAAGTTCGGAGAAAGCCAAGTCATACCCAGAATTACATAAAAATCAACCATTTCTAAAATGACCAAGTCTACATAAGTATTGCTCCCCACAAAAGTCACCAAACAAGACCTATATACTTTTTCAACTATTACAGACTCACCCACCGGAGTAGAAACACGAATAGGTATGTCAAGCAATTCACAATGTAAATTAAGACCATTAGCAAATGAGGAAGATACATACGAAAACGTGGAGCCAGGGTCAAATAATACAGAAGCCATGCAATCACAAACCAAAAGATTACCTGTGATAACAGCATCAGACACCTCCACTTCAGATCTCCCAGGGAAAGCGTAACAATGGTCTCTATCACCAGTCTGTCCGTTGCCCCTACCATGTTGTGTAGTAGTGGCTCCAGTTTTCCCATCACCTCGGCCGTTTTGGTGACCACCATTACCTCGACCACCACGTCCTCCAAAAAAACGGCCTCTACCATTACCACCTCTACCTCTAGCTAGTGGGGTCTGTAACTCTGTTTTGGACAATTTCTCCTAATGTGTCCAGTCTCTCCACATCCATAACACTCTCTGGATTCGGGCATGGGTCTCTCGAAGAAGTGTTGACCGGTTTGAGGTGGACCCCCAACTACAGTCTGTAGTGAAGACTTAATTGGTTAGACTGAGTAACCTCCAGAACTCTGCCCTCTAGTGTAAGAGCCTCTGTACTCACCTCCCTTTCGAAACCTTTTTGATGTCAATGTCGTGGCGAAGTCATCTGGCTTCACTCCTTCCACCTCTATCACAAAGTCTACCACCTCTTGGAAGGAGTTTGCCATAGCCGCTACCTGTAAGGCACAAATCCGCAATTCTGACCTCAACCCCTTCACAAAACAGCGAATCCGTTCTTGTGGACTGAAACAAAGTTGGGTGGCATACCTGGATAATGCACAGAATTTAGCCTCATATGCATTAACCGTCATCCTACCTTGCTCTAGACTCAAGAACTCATCCCTTTTTCTATCCCTCAAAGTCCTTGGGATATACTTCTCCATAACACTAGATAATGATGCCAAGTCATAAGGCGTGCCTCTGTTGGTTGACACTCGACATGTGACCGCCACCACATTTTGGCGTTCCTTGAAACTGATAGCTCACGAAACTCGACGCCAACGCGTTCTACTACTATACCCATCTTATGTAGTAGCTCATGACAATCAACCAGAAAATCATAAGCATCTTCAGATTTTGCACCTTTGAAGACTGGAGGTTTCAATTTCAAGAACTTACTGAAAAGTTTATGCTGATCGTTTGTCATTATAGGCCCAGTAGTCAGACGAGGAAATGTGCCTATTCCCAATGAAGTATCCATACGAGGGGCCATAGTGGCTGCATGTTGCACCTCTGAAACCGGAGGTGTTGGTGCAGAAAACACTGGAGGTGCTTGACCCTGATCAGATAAGCCACTAAGATAGGCCAAAACTTGATTAATCATTTCTGGGGTAGGTTGGGGTGGTAATTCCTCATTCTGCCTTTGTTCCCCTTCCTCACCCTCTCTTATCACTTCCTCAGACGGTGGAGGAGTCACCGCCCTAGTACCAGATGGGCTAGGGGCTCGTCCTCTTCCTCTAGAGGACGTCCTCCCACGACCTCTACCACGGCCTCTTGCCACTGATCCTCCTCGAGCTACAACCCCAGTGGCTGGCTCAGACGCTTCTTGTCTTTCCGTTGTCGCTGCTGGTGCGGTCGTTGCTCTAGTTCTAACCATCTGCGAAATAGAGTGAAGATGGTCAGATACCAATTTGTTTCACCTAGATACCAATTGGACTCAAGTAGTAGCACGAAAGAAAGAATGAAAGAATGAAATTTTCCTAAAGTCTTATAGCCTCTCAAAGAGAAGTAAAGGCGTCCCCCTACCGTTACTTAAGACTCTACTAGACTCGTTCTTGTGTGATGAGACCAACGAACCTAATGCTCTGATACCAAGTTTGTCACGACCCAAATCGGGGCTGCGACTGCCACCCACATTTACCCTCCTATGTGAGCGAACCAACCAATCTAAACCTTAACATTTCAATATAATATCAATAGAAAGTAATGCGGAAGACTTAAACTCGTTATTAAGATCAAATCAATAACTATTATTATTATCCCCAAAATCTGGAAGTCATCACCACAAGAACATCTAAAATCAAATTACTAAACTAAGAGTATTCTAAAAAGCTAAACAAATAGAAGCTAGTCCATGCTGGAAGTTCAAGGCATCAAGACTTGAAGAAGAATACCCAGTCCAAGCTAGACGCATTAGCTCACCCTGAATTTCCGATGTAGTGAAGACTGGCTTGAATTACTGCTGAGTTGAAGATGACGGAACGTTTGCTGCATTCCACAAATAACAAAGAAGAAAACATAAAAGTAGGGGGTCAGTACAACCACAAGTACTGAGTAGATATCATCGGCCAACTCAAAATAGAAGATAATATATATCAATAATATCATAAATCGACTATAAAACTCAACATGTAGCAATAACAAGTACTATAATCATCAACAAGTACCATCAATTCATTCATGAGGGCTCAAGCCTCAATACCATACTCATTTGGGAATTAAGTTTATTAGATTGAGTATATTTATCATCTTTCAAGATTTCATTATCTTTCTTCCTCTTGTGTCGGTACGTGACACTCCGATCCCCTACCACTATGTGTCGGTACGTGACACTCCGATCCCCTATATGTGTCGGAGCGCGACACTCCGATCCCTTATATGTGTCGGAACGTGACACTCCGATCTCCTATATGTGTCGGAATGTGACACTCTGATCCCCTATATATGTCGGTACGTGACACTCCGATCCCCTAATTCTACGTGTCGGTTCGTGACACCCGTCCCACTATTACTATGTGTCAGAACGTGACACTCCGATCCACTAATACTATGTGTCGGAACGTGACACTCCGATCCACTAATACCATGTGTTGGAACGTGACACTCCGATCCACTAATCTCATTCTATCCGTTCATCAAGCCTTCTTTATACCAAGGCATCATCAATCCCATCACTTTAATTCACCGAGCCTTCTTTTATACTAAGGCATCATCATTAATAACATAGATTAAAGTTTCTTTCAAGATTTGGGATTCAATAGTTTTCATCATGCTTGTTTTATCAAAATCACATAATCATATTCATGCAAGCATACAATTAAGCATATAGCAGTGTTTACAATACAATCAATACATATCATTCCCTATTAAGAGTTCATACGAATATCGTATAACAACCATAACCTACCTCCACCGAAGAATTGGAATCAACAAGCAATTTCCCAAGCTTTGATATTTCCTCTCCTCTTGATCGATCTCTCTCTCTCTTTCTGTTCTTTCTCTTTTCTTTTATTCAAACCCTCTTTATTCTACCCTAATTAACTTATAATTAAGTGTAAAAGATGGGAATAATACCCCACTAATTAACACAAAATTACCTCTTTTATCCCTCAAGAATTTGAGTTATTAATATAAACCCACGAAATCTATAATTAAGGAAAGAATAGTCCAAAACGTCCCTTTAAACGTGTGAAGAAATCCGACTCTGACTGGGATTACGCAACCTGTGACGGCCCGTCATGCCTGCGACGGTCCGTCACGCAGGTCGTCGCAACCTCTTAACATTTCATTTTTCTCTAAGGGTTCTGTGATGGTCCGTCACACCTATGACGGTCCGTCCTGTACTTCCGTCATGACGATCAGAAACTCGTTCCCCGTACCAAATTCTCAAGAGTTGAAGTGTTTTGCAACGGAAGCCTCACGACGGTCAGTCGTACCTGTGACGGTCCGTCCTGCAGGTCCATCACAATTTACAGAGAGTCGATTTTTAGAACACAATTTTCAGAATTCTAAGTGTTCTGGGACGAGACACCCTCGACGGTCCGTCGTGCCCATGACGGTCCGTCGTGGTATCCATCGTCTCAGCAAGTTTTTCCAAAAATAAAGTCTGCTGCTCAAAACGACTAAACAGGTCGTTACAAGGATCTTTATCTCTTGCATGTCGATTTTTCAAAAATTAGTTCATTCGTTCCTTTTTACTTGTCACGTTTTATTTTTTGAGAGTCAAACTATATGAACTTTAATTAATATTTTGAGATTTATTTTTTCACCTTATTAATAGAAAAAATATTACAACTTATAATATTTTTCATTGAATTTTCTTTTTTATTATTCTAATTTAATTTCAAAACTTAGTTGAACTAACTCTTATAAAGCAAATGATGACAAGTAAAAAAGAACAGAAGAGTAATATGTTAGTTCAATTCTCCATAGTTTTTAACGAACAATGAAAGCAGGCCTAGGTACTAGTCTTGACATATAATCACTTGTTATAGCCTTAATTAATAAGTGAATTATTTTGACAAATATTGCCTTCAAGTTTAATACTTTTTTTGCAATAATGGCCAAACATAATTCAATAATTATCACTCTCGTGATTATTATTGTTACTATTATCAATCATTGCCACCCAACATTATCACAATATTCCCCAACAATATCTTCTTCTATGGATGATGATAAAGATCAACTTAATTTTTACTCTGGGAATGATATTTTTCAGGAAACACCTCGTAATCGTCGATTGCTAAACGATGTGATTTGTGCATGTAATGATTGTGTGTGTGGTTGTACATGTAAAGGCGAATTCAGAAATTAAACGTCATGTTATATAATGTAAGAAGTTTTTCTCCATGTATTAGAAGTCTCTTGATGTTATGTTAGTGTTCTTTTTATTTTTTATTTTGCTTTATAAAGTATAATATCATGAAGATTAATATCTAAAATGAGGCTGTAACGACCTGTCTAGTCGTTTTGAGCAGTAGAGTTTATTTCTGATAATAACTGACTAGGTCGACGGATCCCGCGATGGACCGTCATGGTCACGACCGACCGTCGAGGGGTGTCGTTCCAAAACACTTCAATTCTGAAAATCTAGAGACTGAGCTCAACTCTCTGAACTTTGTGACGGAACTGCAGGACGGACCGTTGTAGACACGACGGACCGTCACAAACCTCTCTACAGAAATTAACCCTCTGAACTTTGTGACGGACCTGCAGGACGGACCGTCATAATCACGATGGACCGTCACAGGCTGCGTAAGTCCACCCTGGGTCAGATTTCTGCTAAAGTTTTAAAGGGGTGTTTTGTACTATTCATGATTATAATTATAAAGTTAGTGGTTAATGTTAATTATTTATTTACTTGGAGGTTAAAGGAGACAACTTTAACCTAAATAATGGGCTACTTTCATCATAATGAGTTATATGATAATTAGGGTAAAAGAGAAAGAATTGGGAGAGGAAAAATAAAAAGAACAGAGAGAGAACGAGCGAGGGAAAGAGAAGAACGAAGAGGAAAGCAAAGGCATTGGAGAGATAGCTTGCTTGATCACGATTCTTCGGTGGAGGTAGGTTATGGTTAAAACTATTTCATAGTAAACTCTAAATAGCGATTGATATGTATTGGGTGGTATTGTAAAGTCTTTAACATGCTTAATTATGTTGTTGCATGATGTGATTATGTAATTGTGATGGATTAGAATGATGAGGCTGTTGAATCTTAAACCTTAAATCCTCTCTATTAATGATGATGCCTTGACATAAAAGAAGGCTTGATGAACTAAAATAATGAGATTAATGGATCGGGTGTCACGTTCTGACACGTAGTATTAGGAGATCGAGGTCACGTCTGACACGTTTTGGACACGTAGTATTAGGGGATCGGAGTGTCACGTTCCGACACGGTAGTAATAATGGATCGCAGTGTCACGTACCGACACGTAGTATTAGGGGATCGGAGTGTCACGTTCCGACACGTAGTAGTAGGGGATCGGAGTGTCACGTTCCGACACAAGAAGAATAAAGAGAATGAATCTTGAATTATGTTAATATACTCAAATTTAAAGAACCTATTTCCCAAATGAGTATGGTGTGGAGACTTGAGTTCTCATAGGTGTGTTTGGTGTTGTTGCACATGATTCTTGAACTTGTTGATTGTCACCTGTTGAGTATTGTGGTTGATTTTATGTTATTATTCAGTATATATTGCTTTCTATTTTGAGTTGGCCGATGATACCTACTCTGTACGTGTTCCTTGTACTGACCCCTACTTGTGATTTTCTTCTTTGTTATTTGTGGAGTGCAGCAAACGTGCCATCGACTTCGACTCGTCCTCAACTCTAGCCTGTCTTCAGCACATCAGTTTTCAGGGTGAGCTATTGTTCCTAGCTTGGACTGGATTCTCTCCTTCCCGTCTTGATGTCTTGAAGTTCGGACATGGCCCATTTGTTTACTTATTTTAGCTTCTTAAATACTCTTAGATTTAGAAATTTGAGGATAGATGTTCTTGTGGTGATGACTTCCAAATTTTGGGAATAACAAGTATTAAATTTTAGAAGTTATTTATTGGTATATTAATGAGTTTTAAGTCTTCCGCATTATATTTTGTTCGTTATGGGTGAAATATTGGTGAACGTTGGGGTTTAGATTTGTTGGTTCGCTCACATAGGAGGATTAGTGTGGGTGCCACTCGCGGCTCGTTTTGGATCGTGACAGAGGCATCAAGAGATTCTTGGTGACGATTTAAAAAAATAAATATAATTGGTAATTTTATAGAGTTAAAGGTCACCAACTTGACCAGCAATATTAAATTTCAGGTATTTTTTATAATGTAGAAAAAAAATATATTCAATGATTTCAGCTATTAAAAAATTCACATGGAATAAATCTATTTAAAATTAGCGTAAACTTTTAGAGTATATCCAACAAATTAATTATCCAACTAGTTTTATATTTTAAATAACACAAGTTGCAATTAATGTGGAATAAGTTTCATCATGTCAAACGGCTTAAAATTAGAATCATGTTTCAAATTAAGATAGATTTTAAAATTAGCGTTGAACTTTAATTTATTGATACTAGTTTTTAATAATTTGTTTCAGTTTCTACATTCACAAGACATGAATAAGATTGAGTACAAACTATTCAAATTAACAAATTGCGTAAGTAATACACACATTAAATTAAAATTGGAATAAATTTCATTATCAATGACTTAAAATTAGAATCATAATTATTTTAATTCATATTTTTAATGCCTGACAATCAATAATACATAATATATATATATATATATATATTATATATATATATATATATATATATAAAGAAGGAATTGGAGATGAACTCGTCACTAAATATTCCTTGATTAAATGAACTATTGATAATCGATCACGAAAATAACAGAATTAGCAATAGATTTATGGAACAAGCAAGCTGCTATCGTATATATATATATATATCACATGTTTGCTTCACGTTGGAAGTAGATATATATATCCAACAAATTAATTATCCAGCTAATTTACATTTTAATAATACATGTTGCAATAATTTGGAATAAGTTTCATCATCAACTTAAAGTTAGGATCATGCTTCTAATTAAGAAGATAATATAGGATTTAAAATTAGTGTTGAACTTTAAATTTAATTCATAGTTTTTGATAATTTACTTTAAATTATAAGCAAGCTGACATTATAAATAATGTGTTGTTAAGTGTGCATTTGATAACACAATAGTTAAGTACTCCCAAATTCCTTATGTCAAAAAACAGAATAGTTGTTGTTATCTTGATTATGATAATCAAATAAGTGAAAAAATAATTTATGTATGTAAAAAATTAAAATATAACTTGAACACCACTACATGATATTTTTTTTTAATGAAGAGTCAAAATTATAAATTTAAAACTAATTTTTTACTTACATTAGATGAAGGGTATATGTGAGATTCTTTTGTAACGGTAGAAGTATAAGTGAGCCATTTGCATAACGATAAGGGTATATATGATTCACTTTCATAACCAGGGGTATATAAACTCTAAATGACAAAATTGAGAGGTATATCAGGCTTTTTCATGAATAAATAAAACAAATTAGTTGCTCTCATGAAGTTATTGGTCAGGTGGACATATTACGCTGAAAAATTATACTATTTCTAAATAAAATTTTATTTTATAT
>JAKWIY010001997.1:0-12401 GCA_027704805.1 Solanum corneliomulleri | reverse complement strand
AACAGTAATTCGGGCCAGATTTCGTCATACCGGATCTCAGGGTGAGCTAACGCTTCTAGCTTGGACTGGATCTTCTTCTAAGTCTTGATGCCTTGACTTCCGGCATGGACTAGTTTCTATGTATTTTTAGCTTCTTAGACATTCTTAGATAGCTTAGTTTAGTAATTTGATCATAGATGTCTCTTGTGATGATGACTTCCAGATTTTGGGAATATAATAATAGTTGAGTTGTTTTATTTATGAGTTTAAGTCTTCCGCATATTTTCTGTTGATATTATATTGAAATGTTAAGGTTTAGATGGGTTGGTTCGCTCACATAGGAGGGTAAAGGTGGGTGCCAGTCGCGTCCTCGAATTGGGTCGTGACATGGTATTATTGTAAGGATTGTTTATAGTTCTCCGGTTAAACCTCTAATGCAATAAGAGTTGATTGGTTCCTTATCAGATTAATTAGTTAATTGAAAAAACGCCAATATATCTTATTTCTGATTTCGTCTAACAATATCTTCCTTCTCACTAGCTATAAAAATGTTATACACATATATAATAAATATAAGTAATAAAAAAAGTAATATATCACATCTCAATATAAAGTAAATAAAACACTAAATATTAAATACAAATATTATATAGCTAAGAATCAAATAAATCGATTCCTCTTATAATTTCTTATCTCACAATCACATAAAAATGATATGGTAAAAATACATAATTTTAACGTTGCATTATTTATTATATTATTTATATATAGAAATTATGTATAGGCCAAATGTTTCACAATTTTCAGAATTTAATCAACAAAAAATTAAATATTTTTTAATTTTATTTTAAAACATCCGTATGATTACTTTTTTTTTTTTGATAATTTCAAAAAAAAATTCTATTCCTTTTGATTAACTTTTTGATTCTATGTCCCTTTTTAAATTTGTTTTTAATTAATTTTTATCTTAATAGATATATTCTCTATAATATAAAATAAGAGAAAAAGTATATATTGTTCAAAATAATAGTAATTACTAAAAATAATGTTTATTATTAAACATATTTGGAGACTTTTAATAATTTGAAATTTCTAAAATGAGGTAAAAAGAAAATATGTCATATAATAAAATAAATCATAAAAATGGTGGAGAATTTTACTTAAACATATTTTTGTTTATTAAAAAAATTTGTAACACTTTTTTTTACCTTTTTCCTCTTATTTTTATATAGTTTTTTTTTGCAATTTAATTTTTATCATAAACTCACACCTCTTCACCTTTCATAACCTCTATACTTAATTAATACTTATTAGTAATACCTATATGTAACGACCTGTTTAGTCGTTTTGAGCAACAGAGTTCATTTCTGGAAAAACTGGCTGGAACGACGAATGTCACGACGGACCGTCGTAGTCACGACGGCCCGTCAAGGAGGTGTCGTTCCAGGACACTTAGAATTCTTCAAATTGGATATTAAAATCGACTCTCTGTAAATTGTGAAGGACCTGCAGGACGTGCCGTCACATCCACGACGAACCGTCGTGAGTTTCCGTTGCAAAACACTTCAACTTTTGAGAATTTGGTACAAGAAACGAGTTTCTGACCGTCAGGACGGAGGTGCAGGACGGACCGTCACAGGTGTGACGGGCCGTCACAGGTGTGACGGGCCGTCACAGCCCACCTGGAATCTGGGGAAGTGGCGACGACCACCGTGACGGACCGTCGCAGTCACGACGGCCCGTCACAGGTCACGCAGATCCCAGTCAGAATAGGATTTCTCCACACGTTTTAAGGGTCGTTTTTGACTATTCTTTCCTTAATTATAAAGATTGAGGGTTAACATTAATAAGTCTAATTACTTAGGGGTTAAAAGAGGTAACCTTAAGTTAATTAGGGGGTTTTATTGTCCTCTTTGATTCTTAATTATTTGTTAATTAGGGTAAAGGAAAGAGGGTTTGAATAAAACAAAAGAAAAGAACAGAAAGAGAGGAGAAACGAACGAGTAGAGAGAGAGAACGAAGAGGATAGCAAGGATTTTGAGAAGATAGCTTGTTGATTCAATTCTTCGGTGGAGGTAGGTTATGTTTATTTTACGATATTCGTAGTGAACTCTTAATAGTGAATAATATGTGTTGATGATATTGTAAACGGTCTATATACTTATTGTATGCTTGCATGAATATGATTATGTGATTTTGATAAAACAAGCATGATGAAAACCATTGAATCCCAGATCTTGAAAGAAACGTTAATCTACGATATTAATGATGATGCCTTGGTATAAAAGAAGGCTTGATGAATTAAAGTAATGGGATTGATGATGCCTTGGTAAAGAGAAGGCTTGATGAACGGATAGAATGAGATTAGTGGATCGGAGTGTCACGTTCCGACACATAGATTAGTGGATCGGAGTGTCACGTTCCGACACATAGTATTAGTGGATCGGAGTGTCACGTTCCGACACATAGTATTAGTGGGACGGGTGTCACGAACTGACACATAGTATTAGTGGGACGGGTGTCACGAACCGACACGTAGATATAGGGGATCGGAGTGTCACGTACCGACACATATAGGGGATCGGAGTGTCACGTACCGACACATATAGGGGATCGGAGTGTCACGTACCGACACATAGTGGTAGGGGATCGGAGTGTCACGTACCGACACAAGAGGAAGAAAGATAATGAATCGTGAAAGATGATAATATACTCAACATAATGAACTTAATTCCCAAAGGAGTATGGTATTGAGGCTTGAGCCCTCATGGATGAATTTGATGGTGTTTATTGACGATTATAATACTTGTTGTTGCTACATGTTGAGTTTATAGTTGATTTATAATATTACTTGATATATATTATCTTCTATTTTGAGTTGGCCGATGATATCTACTCAGTACGTGTGGTTGTACTGACCCCCTACTTTTATGTTTTCCCTTTGTTATTTGTGTTATGCAGCAAACGTTCCGTCAACTTCAACACAACAGTAATTCGGGCCAGATTTCGTCATACCGGATCTCAGGGTGAGCTAACGCTTCTAGCTTGGACTGGATCTTCTTCTATAAGTCTTGATGCCTTGACTTCCGGCATGGACTAGTTTCTTATGTATTTTTAGCTTCTTAGACATTCTTAGATAGTCTAGTTTAGTAATTTGATCATAGATGTTCTTGTGATGATGACTTCCAGATTTTGGGAATATTAATAATAGTTGAGTTGTTTTATTTATGAGTTTAAGTCTTCCGCATTATTTTCTGTTGATATTATATTGAAATGTTAAGGTTTAGATGGGTTGGTTCGCTCACATAGGAGGGTAAATGTGGGTGCCAGTCGCGTCCCCGATTTGGGTCGTGACACTATAACTTTCAACTTTATACCTTCATAACCTCAAATTACTTAATGTTTAAATTCGTGACATCTTAAAAGCACATCAAAAAAATATTTCTAACCAAATATATTTATGTTTAGCTTAATTGTCCTCTACTTAATCTTGTAATGCAAAATCTATCGACAAAGACTGCTTTGTGTAATTATTTTTACTTCTAATAAGAATGATACAAAATAAGATATATAAAAGAGTAATTGATTTGTTTTTTTGCATGAAATTACAAGAGCAAGATCATTACTAAATGTAAGACAAACAATTCTTGAAAATATTAAAATGTATTTGTAGATACACTTAGCAGGGGGAGATAATCAAAACTATTATGAAGTTATTTTTAAATTTTAAATAAAATACGAATCATGAAAAATCTAATAAAAATTAATTAAGAGAATTCATTTTAACATTTTGTTTAAATTAATAAAAAGCTAAGGACAAGCTAACTTGATTATGTTAAGATACGATGCTAATTGTTATTGTTTTAAAAAAAAATATAAATTAGTAAAATACTAAAGACGAGCAAACTTCATTCTCTTAATTACGATGCTAATTGTTTGTGTTTTCTTAATAGAATTAAATAAGCAACGACTAAAAAATAAAAAAAGGGAGACTAAAAAATAGCCTTGAAATAAATTTTTTTAAAAAATTAAAATTACAGAAGAGAATTTATCAAGGAAAAAATTAATACAAATAATCATTTCAAATATACTTATTACTTAACCATTCATCCTCCATTATAATGATTCTAAAAATTTACTTAACTTTTTCTCCTACACTTTAATTATAAGAAAATATTATTTATCATTAATAATTATAAATATTCATATTATTTGTGAACAGTTTTTTTATGTTTACTTTATTTAGAAAAAATTCAAGAGTCTAATTATAAGTTTTTAGTAGATAATTTTTTTTTTAAATCTTAACATAAACCTTTTATCATTCATTTATAATTGTTCATTTATTACTTATTTTATTATGCATTTTAACAATAATATATTATTTTTATGTTAATTCTATATCACTAAAAATTATTTTACCGAACTAAAATCATGTATCACCCATTTCCTTCCAAAGAATCAATATATATAGAGAACTTTATATTTTAATATATAAATATTGAAGTACTTTTTTATGTCTTCAAATTATAGATGGCTTATCTCTTACGAATAGTTTTTCATATTTCTAAGTCTGTTTTTGAATTTATTACTATTTTAATTCTTTTGATATTTTTTAAAAAATTTAAAAGACTAAAAATCTCACTTTAAATTTTTAACAAAACATCAAAGTTAACCATAATTAATTTTGAGAACTCATTCAAATGGACAATGAAGTCATAAATTCTTAATTATATATTATAACTAACATAAAAGAATAGGTACTATTCAACCAAAAAAAGTATAGGTATTTGACCGTACTGCTAATTTAGGGTATTTATTTTTTGATAAAATTAATTCATGGATTGAGTTGAAATTACAAAGCTAAATGATAAAATTTATTAACTAATCTATTTGGATTTGAAAATTAAATAAGAGTGAAAACTTTTAGACACTGCGCATAGCGCAGCTAAGTTTACTAGTTCATAACTAAGTACAAAATAACTATTTCACTATTATAATAATTATGGAGCATTTCGACGGGGCATATTGTTCTCTTGTGTCCAATATTTTTACATATTGAACACTTATTTTTTCTTGTCGGAAATGATTCCCCGACTTCATGTCTCCTCTTCGTTCCCCTTTTTCCCGAATGTCCTGGTACTGTAACATGTATTTAACAGGTAAGTCATTTCTTGCAACAAATAAGTCGTCTGATGCGGCAAATGACTCATATGTTGCAATAAATGACTCATCTACTGTGATAAGCTTCTAGTTCTTTTCCCTGTTTGCGTGATACTGTAATATATATTCAACGGGTAAGCCCTCTGTTGCAACAAATGAGTCATTTGGTGCAACATATGACTCATCGATTGCAATAAATGACTTATATGTTGGGACAAGCTTCTGATTTGTCTCAGCTTGACATGGTACGGTAATATGTATCCAACAAGTAATCTATCTGTTGCAACAGATGACTTACCTATTGGATATGCGATTGTAAATTTTTGAAGAAACACTCAAATCACCAAAATAAAAAAATTAGGGTACAAATTATTAATTACTCACCAAAATCATCTATGATGTAAAGCCCTATGATATATAAATGTAAATTGGTCTAATAGCAGTACAATTTGAATATTAACAGAAGAAGAAACAATGATGAATAACCAAAAGAAGATGGTGATGAACAAGAAGAGAAGAATGAAGATGGATAAGAAGAATGAAGAAGAAGAGCAGCAACAATGGTCCCTAACAATGGAAGAATAAGCAAGAGATAAAAAGGGGAAAAGGGAGTCGTTGCTACCCCCCCCCCCCCTCTCCAATTTCTTATTATTTTGGATTTAAAATAAGATGAACTAAAGTGTAAAAAAAAATAAAAAATAGGGATAAACAATTCAACTCCTTAATTCATAATTTAAAAATTGTCACCCCTACTCAATATTTAAGACTTGAGTCACCAATCCCTCATTTTGAAACTTTTTTGTAAACCTTAATCACTGTCCCCAGAGTCCTTCCAACGAAGAATTGAATAAAAAAGTTGATGAGTATATGGTCCATTATTTAGAGTGAGAATATGGTGAAAATCTATGTTTAATCATATACACATACAATAATTTACCATCTTTAAGATTAATTAAAAAGTCTCTACATTTTTTTATCTTTCAAAAGTGTGCATTTTCACTAGGATTGTGGTCACCCAACTACTTTGCAACTTTCCACTACAAGCTACCATCTATTGATGTAGATGAAATTGTTTCTCTCTTCATTTCTTCACATAAATCCTAAATGACATAAATTTAATCAAGTCGGAATCAATATAAATATCAAATAACAATTTAGAAAATCTTAGGTTAAACAACATATTGATCAGTGAAGACAAGAAAGTTCGTAAGTGTGGATGACTATTTGTACTTAAAATTTCAGTCGAGGGTTTAAAGCCAGTTAAGTCAATAGCATATTTCTTTCTTATGACTCGCTTACTTGATTATGTTGTACCTCTTCCTTTTCTAACTCTATCACTCACCTCCTATCTCTTAAAGCTTTACATTTGATAACCCCCTGGCCACTGGACTATTGGAGTAGAAAGGAGGATGCCTTTTAATTAAGCAAAGAACACGTCGAAACTAGACCGAAGATTCCGTATAATAGAGTTCAATTCCAGTTCTCAACCCTTGAACAATATGAGCTCGAAGTTTTCTTAGTAATTTTTGAAACATCTTCATAGTGGCTCCCTTACATCCCTCATCCCAGATAGAACCTCAAAGTGACTATTTCATTTTATGTCATCCATCACTCATCCCAGATAGAACCTCAAAGTGACTATTTCATTTTATTTCATTCATATCTCAATTACATTTATTTAATATCCCTTTGGTGTTATTGATATAACATATGTCATATTCTAGTCTATCTCTTTCGGTGCTAGCGAGGTTTATGATTATTGACATAACATATGTCATATATGTATTTAGGTGCTACACATTATAGAAAATGAAAATTGCAATAACAAAATCAAGCCATTCTTACTTAGCATCAAACTAGAAGAGTCCTCCAAGGATGGAGAGCAGATAAAGTAAAACACATGAAATTCTAGTCAATTAACTTTAGTAGCTAAAAAACTTCAGCAGCAGAAGCCTCACAGACCTAATTAAATATGAATCCACCATGATATAACATATTCTTGCTCTAGTGTCGCGCATTTTGAGCTGGAAGCTTTCTCAGATTAAATGCATATTCAATCCTGTGAATCAAGACACCAACACTGATAGTTTGCTCTTGATATTGCTAAGAGCTCCTCTATTGTCATTCTCTTGTGTGCCACGGATTTCCATGGATTAGAGCAACCGATAAATAGTTGAACTGGTGAAATTGAAACCCAAACCATTGGGTGGTCTTGTGAGCACATCCTCTTGTACAACTGTATCGCTGACACTGCATCTTGGTAAGGATCATGAAAACCAACTTGGATGTCATATCTGTTTAAGGTCAAAAGTATCGATCAACATAGCACACAAGTGTAATAAACACAGTTGAAGCAAATAACTACTAAGCCAGCCACCTATTCAAGCTCCAAGAAAACAACAGTGACTGAACATTTTAAAATACAACGCACAATGAGAATATAATGTATAAACTTGACGGACAAAAACACAAGAGATGATCATGAGAGTGAGCAAGTAACTTGCCCTAGATAAGTCTTGGTTAGATATTTCAAGAGTGGCTGACAAAGTTGGTCTTCATCAGGGGGCGATATGTTGCATTATCTATGCATAGAACAAAGGCAGGACATGAATAGAGGAATACATCTCCAAAGCATATACGTATAACGTCTCCATATACCCAACTTCACAGACAAATACAGAGAAGGCAACACAACCTGCAATGAGAGCTTCTGTACATGCTCGTAGATCAAGTTTACATAACCACCATACTGTTATTTTCTCCCACACAAGGAAGGAAATGAACACATTTACTAGATTTCGACCTTGACTTTTTATAAATATATTCATATTTTACTATATGCCAATGTCTTGAAATACTTCTATAGGAACTACACATAAAATCAAAACACACATTACCACCGATTTTGAGGAGTCGCAGTTTCAGTAACTCTGACCTAATAAGCATAAATGTTCCACCCACAAAAATAGTCAACCATAAGATACTCTCCTTTTCTTTTTAATAACGGTGTTGTCTAGGCCAAGTTGCGCACACCTTGACTATTCCACTGGATAACTAAGTACTCTTATAAAAAGCATGTTATGTCAAAATTATGGAAAATATAACTATTCATGTTAATGCATGGCAGTGAATGTATACACATAATACAGGCCAAGCCCGTGATCTGGACATAATACAGGATTTATGGTTCCTAGAAAATGATTCTCATTTATTAGAAAGAAAAAAGAAAAATAAAATTACCTTAGAAGACGATAAGGATAAGATATCTTCAAGAAATGCAGGTGTTTCTCAAGGTTATGGCCCACAAGTACTTTACGAATTGACACTACGCTGTAAAGAATCTGCTGATCATTCTCTCCCGGACTTCATTCAAAGGCATGACGTCTTGTAGATTTTCTTCTGTTATACCAGTAATTTCATACCTGGCACACAATGATGAGGAAGTATGAAAATGTGATACCAAAAGCATCCACTTACACTAAAAATAGATATGTTTATTGCCAGCAGATACCTGTAATCAATCACAGGATTCTGAGGTAGAACATAAGTGTGAAAAATAATCTTCTCATCTTCATCAACAATGCATACCCTTGCGCAAAGATCTTCTGAATGATCACATCCAAACATTTCACAATCTATGGCAACTACGTCCTGACCTCTTATGTTGTCCATTTCGTCTTCTAAATGATATATCTTCAATACTGTCTCCTCCAAAAATTATACATACACATTACAATAACTAACACATACATCTACACTATCCTAAGTGTAATTGATTCTTGTCAATGCACTGAGGAAAAAAATTCATCAACTCACAAAGGGTTGAGGAGTGGTAAGATGACATGTTTCCTTATGCTCTTTGAGAGAGTCTACGCTGCTATAGATTTTTAGACACAAAATGCAGCCTTTTTCAACAAAAATGCTTGAACCATTCACTGTGACCAATGGACCTGAATATTAAAGTGAAAAGCAACTTCGAGATCATTTACATGTAAAAAAACATTCATTGTCTAAGCACAACAATTTACCAGCAATGTGCTCCCTTCGTGATTTAATTGATTTGAAATGTTTGTTACAAACACCACATGTAGGGTCATGAACCGAATGATGAGATGTTTGCATATGTTCAATAATATGCTCCTTCCGCTTGAACTGCTTGTAACAAGCTGGACATTGGTGTGTGGCATCACATAAGCAGATTGTTATGCCTTCAAATAAAGAGCAAATAAAGTTCTGTAGTTATGAGGATTCAATATGGGGATGGAGGAGTAATATCAACACATTCAGTAGACGGCAACATATTAGTTCAATTCAGTACTCGCACTAGTCCAACCACTTACATGTTGAGTCCAGAAGTCTATGAACATAGGAAGAACAACCAGCTCTGTTTCAAATTTGGATATACGTATGCTCCAGAGAATAAATGTAAGAATAGGCAGCTGAATTGCATCAAGGGAAGCAATAAGATGAGCAAGTGGCATGGACAACACCTATTGAAACTACTGAAATAGTTGAGGAGCAAGCCCTAATTGATATGGTAATTGCAGTGGAAATCCAACAAGAGCACAATAGGCTATTTGTCCGAGTGCCTTGGCTGGAAATCACAATAGGGTGAATACCATTTTTGTAAGGGGAATAGCTAAGAATAGAAATTTATCTGTGTTGGTGGATTCCGGAAGCACTCATAGCTTTATTGACTCCTAAATTGTGATAAAAACTGATTATGTGGCAACCTATAGCTCTCCTAGAAGGGTCACTGTTGTTGATGGTAACTATATGTTGTGTACATCTACATGTACTAGTTTCAGCTGGAAAATGGAAGGGAAATCATTCAGAGAAGATCTAAGGATTATCAAGTTGGGAGGGTGTTATATAGTCCTAGAAAATGATTGGATGAAAAAATACACCCACCAAGTTTGACCATGAAAAGAGGAGTGTTATTATTGGCTAGAAGGCCAATAAAGTGGTGTTGCATGCTATTCCGGAAGGGGGAGGTATTCACATGATCAACAGTGGTACAATGGGAAAACCGATCACGAAGGGTCAGACTTTGATGGCTCACTTGTTCTTTACTGAGTAGTAAACCATTAAAGAACCAATAAGAGTGGTGTTGCAACAATTTGAGGATATCTTTACTGAATCTAAAGGTTTGCCACTAGTGAGGAGTTTAGACTACTCAATTACATTTAAGTCTTACAGGTACAATTACTGAATCTAAAGGTTTGCAACAATTTGAGGATATTATTGCATGTTAGCTTAAGGCCTTACAGGTACAATTACTTTCAAAAAGAGAAGCTAGAGAAACAAGTGAAGGATATATCATCACATGTGTATTATTCAGCCGAGTCAGTTGCCTTTTTATTCAGCTGCATTGTTAGTGAAAAAGAAGGATGAACTTGAAGGTTTTGTGTGGGTTGAATGAGGCTATGATGAAAGACAAAGTATCCCATACCCATCGTAGATAACCTATTGGATGAGTTACATGGTTCAATGATATTTTCAAAGGTTGATTTAAGAGCTGGTTATAATCAGATTAGAATGAAATATGATGATGTGTTTAAGATAAACATTCAGAACTTATATGGGGCACTATGAGTTTAGAGTGACGCCATTTGGGCTTACCAGTGCCCCAACCACATTCCAAGCTCTGATGAACCCGATATTTCAACCCTTTCTCAGGAAATTTGTGCTAGTTTTCTTTGATGATATCTTAATATACACTCAATATCTTAAGGACCATGTGAAACATGCTACTACTATTTTTATGATGTTGAGGGACCATCCACTTTTTGCTAAGAGATCCAAATATTCATTTGGTCAATCCAAGGTTGAATATCTTGGTTATGTCATTAGTGCTCTTGGGCTAACTATTGATCCTGAAAAGGTAGTGGCTATGGTGAAGTGACCTAGGACCTCTTCCTTGAGAGCTTTTAGGAGATTCTTAGGACTGATTAGATACTACAAGAAGTATGTGGCCAATTATGGTATAATATGTAGATCATTCACTAACCTCCTCAAAAGGACAATTTTAATTTGAGTGGTGAGGCTAAAATTGCTTTCTTTGAAAGAAGTTATGTCTAACACCCCAGTCAAGCCCTACTGAATTATTTTCAAGAATACATAATTGAAACAAATGCAAGCCACTCAGTAATTGATGCAGTTCATGCAAAAGGGGAGGTCGATGGCCTATTGTAGCAAAGTATTGGTTAAGAAGCTTAGGGCCAGGTCCATTAATGACAAGGAGTACATGCAATTGCTTAGTTCCATACACAAGTAGAGGTACTACTTACGGTATAAGCATTTTGTGGTGAGTGAAATATTTGTTTGATCAGAGAGTTACTTCAGCAATACATAAAAAAAAGGGCTTACCAAGTTGTTACGCTTAGGTTATGAAGTTAAGTTCAAGCGAAGGGCTGAGATTCAGACAATTTGAAGGGGTGCAAGAAGGAAACATTTTCCTTGCATACTAAATTACAAGCTATTAGATCAGCAAACTTGGGTGCAAGACATCAAAACCACTTATGGAGGTTACATTTTTGCTTCCGATCTTATTGCTCAGCTAGTGGTAGACTTAAAAGGTCCTAATCTCTGGCACTATCAATCTGGGATCTTGAGGTAGAAAGGAAAAATCTATGTGGGATTTATTGGCACACTAACACAACAACTACTACAAGTTTTTCATAGCTCACCATTAGAAGGACATTCTGGTTAGTTAGGCACACCTAAGAGGTTATGTCAGGTTTTTAATTGGCCTCTTATGAAACAAATGATACTCAAATATGTAGCACAATAATATGATATCTGTCAGAGGAGTAAGATTGAGAATATAGTATATTCTGCTGTTCTTCAACCACTTCTATTTCCAACCAAGCATGGGATCATCCTTATACTGCAACTATTATGGGTTTTATAGGAGGGGTTGCCTCGGTCTTAAGAAAAAGGTTTCACAAAATCAGCACATTCATAGCCATAAATCATCCTTATACTACAACTCTTATGGGTGATATGTTTTGGACGACGGTTTAGACCTTGCATAGTACCCCTACATCTAAAATTATTGATAGAAACAAGGTGTTCCTCAACAATTTTGGAAAGCTTTGTTCAAACTAAGGGGAATCAAATTTTCCTATAGTACTTACCACCCCTAGGCAGATGATCAAAGAAAGAGCGTGAATAGGTGTACTGGAACTTCTTTGAGGTGTATGACTAGCAACAAACCTACAAACTGGAAAAGGTAGTTCTAATTTGCTGAATAGTGGGTA